>CALYLW010000014.1:4230969-4302049 GCA_944989445.1 Ampullaceana balthica | reverse complement strand
AGGGTCCGAGTGCGGTGTAGTGAGATACGTGTGTTAATGGGACCTTATGTTATGGGGGGTCCTCCTGCTTGAAATTGGGGCCTAGTGTTAGGTGGGTACCTCGCGCTAGTGGACTTTAGTGAGGACCGATGCTAGTGGGTCCTCCGGCTCCTACTCAACACCTGTTGTTTGGTGTCGTTTCCCTCTGTATGGGTTAGTGATCATTGGGGTATTCCAATATCATACCGTGTTCTATGACTTGGGCTTTGTTTGATCTTTAGCTGATAAAAACACTGTTCGATAGAGTAAAGCCATTGTCATAACTTGGAGCATTAAGCGTTTCTGTGTGCCTTGCCAGGGGTGTGTGCTTCATTTTTAATATATTTCCTATTGATTTCCATACAAATGGACCAATCGTGTTGTGACTCATAAATCTCCAACTGGAAGTGTTGTATTCCATTTCAAAATAGTAATGCTGTTGGTTATCTTTCCTTCTAGGGAATCGACTGTGGGCATGTCACTTCTCGCTTATCGCTGTTTTCAGTCCAAAAACAGGTTAATCGCTGATATTATTATACTTCTGTAATCGCTGATATGCAGAATTCCTTAAGTTATGACGAGGAGGACAGTCATATCATGGTTCGCATGATCATCATTAATATCTGGTATTCGTGAATGAGTGGACACATTCTGTTTTCGCTGTGTGCTGGGCTCTAATGGAGCATTGGAGATGGCTTTGATCGTAATGGAGAGACTGTAGGTTGATCCCGTTCTCTGGTCTACCGTTGTCATCCAGTTTTACGTCTAACGGCCTGAGTCTCCCGGTGGGAGAAAGGCATGGCGAACGTCATGGGTCTTTCCTCGGCTGGGCGACCGGAAGGGAGAAACAGGATGGGGAGAACAGGATGGGACGTACCGGGATGGTTGCCCGGCAGAGGCTCCGGCAGGTTCAGGGTCTGGGAGCACGGATGGGCGCACGCGCTTGGCTCCGGCTGGGCATCCCGGCTGGGGATACAGTGGGACAGGCGTCGCTCCGGGATGAGGGACTACCGTCTATGGATCGCCCCGTCTTTCGCCGTCTGGTCGCCGGTTGGGTGCAGCACGTTTGATCTCACAGG
This sequence comes from Ampullaceana balthica, assembly GCA_944989445.1. Classification (NCBI taxonomy): domain Eukaryota; kingdom Metazoa; phylum Mollusca; class Gastropoda; family Lymnaeidae; genus Ampullaceana; species Ampullaceana balthica. The sequence goes on along the minus strand of CALYLW010000014.1, from coordinate 4,300,952 downwards.
CTTGGTCCGTCCCGTCTGGTATACCCAGTCATGTCTCCCGTCTTGTCTCCCCGTTCTTGGTCATCCCGTATTGTCTCAAGTCAGGTACCTCCCGTAATGTCTCCCGTCTGGTTCCCTGTTCAGGTTTAACGTCATCGCTACTCCCGTATGTCTCCGTCGGTCTCCCGTCAAGGTTCCCGTCAGGTCTCCAGACTACTCAACCAACGTGGCCCGAATCGACACAAGGTCATGGTCAATAGGGTCAAGACGTGACAGCGAGGAATGGCTCAAGATCAAATGGCGTCAGAAACTGTTGGAAAGTGTACTGAAGATTTTAGTCGTGACGAAAGAAGAAAAGGTCCTAAAAGATTAAGTCGTCGACGTAAAGGAAAGGTCAAATGTATCAATCTCGTCTAGACAGAAGGAAGGCATAAATGTAAGGAAGGTCATAAGGTCAAGTCGTCTAGTGAATGGTAGGAGTAAGGTCAAGTCGTTAGAGAAAGGTTAGGGCATAAGGGGTCTAGTCGTTAAAGAAGGAAATTCGAATTAGGAGGGAACGAATTACAGTTATAATGAGGAGAGGTCAATATTGGTTCAAGTCGTGTTGAGATGGAATATGATATACGATCAATAGTCGTGTAGATGATGGAGGGTTCATAACGTCAAGTCAAGAAGGAAGGTACTAAATGCAAGCATAAATCAAAGTTGTGCTACCTTAAGGACGTGATTCAGTACCCTGCTTCAATGCGGACAAGCGACACTGGAGTTCTAACAGTCCACGTGAGGCCAAACTACCTTGATTGATAATTGTGTCCACCACCAATTGCACTATGGAAAATCATCGTGTTCGAAAACTACACTGATGATAAATGTACAACAACGAACAGTAATGGGACGTTAGTGTGGTAGAGAGGAGTGGTGTTGGTCATCAGACTGGAGCCTATCGGGTCCTAATGGGACTAATGGGAGCTGGGGGTAGGTGCGGGTGAATGCGGGCTGAGATGTCAGTTTAACACAATGGTCCGTAAAAAAATGCCACGACAGCTCCATTTGAAGGTAACTTGGCCATATCGGTGTCAAATGTGTCAGTAACGTTACGCCCCAGCAGCGCATGCCACTACAGTTGTTATGGATTCAATGGCCCAACGGAGATAAGGCAGCAATTGATGGCTAAATAATTGAACATAATAGGCTCCACATGTGGTGGAATATAAAGGTGTAGTACCCGGCCAATATAAATGCTTCTATTGTACCGGTTCATGCACAAGTTACAAAGGATACCATGTTTTGTTCTGAAACAAATAAAATAATTCAGTTGTTCGACACACGTTGTGGACACATTTGCTGCCATCTGAAAGATAGATTCTTACTCGAACGCACGGATTCACCGATGCTGTCAAGAACTCTGATGGCACGAATAATCGGTGTAGGGTCCTCTGAGGGGCTGCTGTGCTTTTGGGGGCGTTGGCACTGCGGGGTAAGATGTTTCCCCTTCAAACATATTTAATTAGGACTAAATCACCTACCTCCCTTCCCCAACCACCCGGGGTTAGGGGGCTATGTGTGTTTTATTAGGGGTAGTGGTGGTCGATGTGGTGACTCGCATACACAGTATGGACCTCCCACCGTTGCCGTTCGACAAGTTCTAAGGTATCGCCAGTTACTACACGCCCCTTCTGGGGGAGCCAATGGGACGAGCGGGCTCATATCGTTGTTAGATCACGATACCACTCACTGTGGGGTATTTATAAACGGGGAGCCGGGCGCTGGTCTGATGGATATACTTTCTTTCGTGTTTCAATTTTATTTTGTCTGTATAACAAACTGATAAATATGCCAATAATTTTATTAGAAATTAATTCCAATACAAAGTTGAAATTATGGAATTATTTATATCATCTAGACACCGAAGCTGATTCATAGGTAAGCTATTAAAATATTACATAATGTTTGCAAATTAAAATAAATCTCCTAAATGAATCTTTGCCGCTGAATTGTTAGTATACTATATACTCGGGTCAAAACTTATGTTATGGTTAATGTTTGCCAGAATCGGTTTTAACGGGGTGGGAGGAATTAATTTTTTTGTGTATTGGCAGGAATGTTGAGCAAGGTAGAGATTATATTTGTACATTTTATTCTTATATTCTATTTGTCCTTTTATGGTTACCCTGTAACAGGACATAGTGTGTTCGCATAGGGTGCTGATGGCATATGTGGTTAGACTACGCAAAGTATGTTGGGTTTCCGCAAATGGCTGGTAATACGGTGGGATCGGGACTGGGGGGTGTGGTATTGGCTTGGAGTGTTTTTTATTAATTGTGTTTCTTACTTTCGTGCATTTTGTCCTACGATAAGTACATATTGGAACTATATCGTTTTGCGTGGATTTTTGTTATCAAGTTATTTTTGATGGGGTGATATGTAAATTAATACTTTTATTAACGATTGTGTACGATATTTAATAATTGTGAATGAATTTTTCACTGTGCGGTGTAGTACGTATACAGGGCGAAGGGGTTGGGGGGGGTGTGGGTCGGCATGTCGTGGTTTAATGTTTGTTTATTCCTGTGGCAGAAAGGGGGGGTTTTAACAGGTTTCGTTTATGGTGTATATTTACACCAGGTCTTTATCTTCATAATTCTAGGGTATTTATAAATCGTTTTGTGAGAAATTGCTTTATAATATTGTTGTGTTTCTGAGGGGTATGCGGGTGAGTGTTTTTTGAGTTGGTTTGGCATTTGTCATGATGGTTTTGATGTTAGTTTGTTCTAAATATTTTCACTTTATAAGGCGGGTATTGCTTGGGATTATATGTGTACGTACATCTCCGCCCGATGTCCGTTACCGTTTGACGGATCCGACAATATGTCCGTCACATAACAGGTTGTCGTACGCCCGTGTACCGATACCTCCATTCGTTCGTCCTCCATCTTTACCGTCAATCCATAATTATCCGACCGACGAGGACTAACATCCTCCCGTGTGTCCTTAACTCAAGTGTGTAACCCTCCGCCCTAGGTCCGTCCTCCCTTGTGGGTACTACCGACCGTTGTTCCGACCCCCCTAGTAACCGTACAGCCAGTGTACCGAATCCATATTACCACCTCTATATACCAGACTTCTTCTATCTGGAGAGGGAGGAAGAAAAAAACATGAATTATTGGCGGGTAATAGAGAGGTTTATTGCTCATTGTAGAAACACATTAGTGCTAGTGACCATTAGGTGGTTTTTTGCAATGTTCGGTCATTATAATTTACTATGCCCGTTGGTTGCTTTGCTAGCTGTATGATGATATGTTTTGATGATGTCACCATTGGCCTGTGGAACTGGTGTTTGGGTTGTCATGATTCATCCTTGGCCGTGGGCCTATGAGACGGCTGTCTTCGTAGTGTACTTGCTGTTTTCCAACTATTATTTTTGGTTACACAAAAAGCACATAACTCTGAAGAAGCAAGGGGAATAATATAAATCGAAATAAAAAAAAATAATTTTTGTTAACCAAATGTTGTTTACATTGATAATCGGGATTACTTCATGTTTATTTCTGGATTACTTTCAATGTTTTTTCTGGAATCATATCAGGAGTATATCTGGATAATATCATGATTATATTTTGGTATCTGATTTTAAGCGGTGATTGCCATTTGGCCTTTTTCAAGGATCTAAGGAATTAAGATCCAATACTTAATATTAACATTCTGATGTACTTTATTTTTATTATTTTTTTTGTAGCTTTAAATTATAACTGAAGAATATATTTAGAACAAACGTATGGTTTATTCAAAATTCCATCAGTGATAGTAAGTTTAAGCAAGTGGGTGGGTGTAAGCAAGTGTAAGCAAGTGTAAGCAGAACGGAACAGATAAAACAACTGCACAAATGGAGTTGTTTTTTACTAAAAACATTGTGACTTGATAACCACATCGTGAAAAGAAATAAACAATAAGCGTATACCAGCAAAAATCGAGTAGAGGAATAAATTATCTAATTACCTAAATAGTCATAAACAAAGCGTTATAGGCTATACACAGCAGCACACGTGATCTGGATCCACCGAAGGTGACCTAGAAAATAATACAACAGCCAAGACAACACAGATTCAGATATGATCGAATCGAGAGTTGTCATGTGCTATAAGTACAGTCTAATATTTCAATTACGTTACAATTGGTGTGATGTTTACATGTAAGAACTCTATGAATGTAGGATTGGTATGATTTGAGATTGTCAGGCAGCTAACTGTGAATGTAAGATTGGTAATAGATTTGGAGATGTAAGGATCTAATGACTGTAAGATGTGAGTATTATTTGAGCATGTCAAAGGAAGTCTATGTAATGTAAGATATGGTATATAATTTGAGATGGTAAGATGACTTCTGATGTTAAAGATTTCGTTTATATGAGATGTAGGAATCTTTCTAATGTAGATTGGTATTATTTGAGATGTATAAGGAACTATGAAATGTAAGATTGGGTATTATTTGAGATGTGATGATTTCTAATTGAATGTAAGATTGGTATATTATGAGATTGAGATCTAAGTAAGTGAACGATGGTATTAATTGAAGAAGATACTTACTATGAATGTAAGATTGGTATTTAATTTGATGATATTGTAAGAATCTATCTATGAATGTAGTACGATTGGTAAGATGTTGAGTAGTGTAACAGGAACTATGAATGGTAAGATTGGTATGATTAGAGATGCTAAGGAACTATGAATGGAAAGATTGGTGATTATTTGGAGATTTAAGGAAACTATAAATGTTCAGATTGGTATTATTTTAGATCTGGGAGGTGTGAGGGTGAAGATGTAAGTGTGGTATTATATTGAGGAATGTAAGAATCTATGAATGTAAGATTGGTTCTAACGTACTTTATGAGAATGTGTAAGGAACCTATGAATGTTTCTGATTGAGTCTTTTATGCATTTGGAGATTGTAAGCTTTTTCACACACAACATGAAGGAACAAAACATAAATTATTGTAAATAAAAACAATTTAGCACTATATTTGGGTCAAAGCTCATAAAGATAAAAGACCCAATTTGAAACCAGTATTAAACCTACATTGTTTACGTCTGCTCCTTTACACCACCCCCCGACCCCACCTTAATCCAGGTGTTGTTGAGGAGATCATCCATGAGAAATTTGGCTTTCTTTCAAACCTAACTGAGCTCAGCGATTTCGCTATCCGATTGGCAGCAGCCAAGTTAATGGAAGAATATTCAAGCGATTTCGAAGACTGCTTACTTCAGAATTAGTCCAATTTTCAGAACTCTTTAAAAATGTATTGTCCAGACCCAGAAAAGGAAGTAGCCCAATACGAAACTCAAACCACGTGCACAGAGCTAAAAATTTTGCTGCTTTTGAAGGATTTAAATTTCACACAGTCCTTTACAAATGTACACATCGCACTTCGCATCTATCTTTCAATGATGACATCAAACTGCAGCTGAGAGCGATCCTTTTAAAAGTTGAAAAGAATATAAAATGAGTAAAAAATTTACATGGGACAACAAAAACTGAGTATGCCCTAATGAGCATTGAAAAGGAACTTGCAAGTTTACTTAGCTTTACTGACTTGTTTGAAAACATCGCCATGAGAAAAATTCGCAAACGAAATTTGTAGGTTGAAATAATAATAATACATATTTTTCAATAATTTTTTTTATTTCAAATAGAGAACACAATTCGTTACCCCATGAAAAAAAAGTTTTTAAAAAAATATATTTTAAAAAACGGATTAACGCGTAATTATTTTTTTAAGCAGGCACGTTCGTAACCACGAAACGGCGTAAGTCGGGATGGGACCATCGTAACCGGAGAACTACCTGTACATAAACATATTATCTATGCTTTCACGCCTTTAATAAATATATATATATAACGAAATATTAACTCAAATATATTGAATTCATAATTTTCATCTAGAAAAACATCAACAAAGAAAACCCATCCTTTGATTTTTTTTAAAAAATAATATTTATTTAAAAAAATTTTTTGGGTGGGTGGTTGGGGGAGATGGGTGGGGGGGTTAAAAATCGTATTCCCCCCTCGCCCCCCCCTAGTGATGCCACTGGGGGGGTCAAAGCTTTGTGACGTATTTTTAGAGGGGGGGGGGTCTAACTTTTTGTGACGACGCGTGACGAGGGGGAGGGGAGGGGGTTAAAAAATCGGCCAAAATCGCATGACGTCATTTATGGACGGCCCCTAAGATAAGATAAGAACTTATTTCAGTAAGAAAATTATTTAAATAAGGTTTTACGTGAAAAGAAAATGGCTCGAGTCGTAAGTTTTAGACCTTTCCAGACAAAAGCCTAGTTGTAGAATTCATTATCATTGAATTCATTGATTATACTTATTCCTTTAAAGTTAATTCTCCAAATTAATTTGCCAGATACCTTATTGAATTTTATTTATTTTATATTATATTATCTATTACGGACGCCCCTTCTATTTTTGAAAATTATTTCTGAAACAAGTACTTAGAATAAAAACATAGTTTTTAAATATACTAGATCCTTAAGAAAAACCTTTCAAAAATTACAATAAAATAGCCTATTAAATCATCATTATCACCAAAAATAATTGTAACGTTGTTGAGTAAAATTGCGAAACTATTTTTCATTTTTAGTTAAGCAAAGGGACATCATTCGAAGCAGGGGGGGCAAACTAATCTTCTGTTTACATATTGTAATTGTTTTATGATCCTTGTGCAGGGCATTACGTTATTTTTTCGCACATCTCTCTCTCACCAGTAGGTACAGTCGATCGAGATAAATCATAAATATTACTAATTATTTAATTTATAAAAATTTGACCCCCCCACCCCAATTTTTTTTTAATTTTAAAGTCTGAAGGATGTCAAATATATATCTTCTACTCTACTTCTACTCAATACTCTATCATACTCCATGTCTATACGATCGTAATAAACTACTTTCACACTTTCACTTATCAATGGGAGTGTAACTGAATGTCATTCCATGCGTATACTTAATAATAACTTACTATACTTAGGCCATAGTTATGTCCGACCTGTCCGGTAATCATTCTAATACCTGTAACTAAATCATATTTAGTTACTAAATAAATCAGGAAAATCTCTGAGTTTACATTTCAAATTTACAATTACTGTCAATTACATTGATTTGAAATTCCATCTTCTGTAAAACATCGTCCATTGAAGTAACACTAAATTCCCATCAGAACTGCTTATAATTTTATTTTTATAGTTTATAGGCCTACTACTAAAACTAATATCTAATATCTAGGCAGCAGGCAATCTAGCATGTCTCATTCTTCTTCTATTCATCAATCAAGGCCCATGATTCATGATCAATTTACTAATTTAGAAATCAAATTTGAATTGTAAAGGCATAGGAAGATGGAAGTAAATTTAGTAATATTAAAAGCCTACTATTTAGTATTATTAATTTAAAATTTATAAAATAAACAAAAGTGTAGCCTACAGCAGAAGCAGAGCATTCATGAGTAAAAGTGAGCAGAATAGTCTTGAATATAAACAGCCAGAATCTTTAAACAAGGTTGTCCCTGAAAATGCAGTTTCCCGATATTAACATTCCCCACATTCTTGATTAGTTGAATATATATTATATTTACTCATAACTTATATTGAAAGTATCACAAATAATTTCCCCATGTCCATGTTATTAAGGGTTACTTTCTTTTATTTTTTTTGGACAATCATTTAGCGAAACAATTTTAAATGTCTTTTAAATATGATTGTAAAATTTTATTTAGGAATGTATATTTATGTTTGGTAAGCAACAAAGTATCAAACTTAAAATTTCTAAAGAATGTTCCAAAAGCTTCTAGCATGATTTAACAAAAAATATTTGAATTGAAAATAAGAAAGTAAATTGTTGTACATCATTTATTATTATTACGCACAGTAAATGGAAGGACCTGTGCTAGTTTGCACGGTTGAAGAGCTTCTACAGAATAGAGGCAGAAAACGGCTTACAGTTGGGGGTAAAGATCTTTTTGTTGTTCTCCACAATGGAAAAGTCTTTGCTCTGGACAGCTTTTGCTATCGTAAGTCCAAATTTCTGTCATTTTTAAAAAATAACTTTTTTCTTTAGTTTTGAAACAAATTCCTACAGAACATAATAATAAATGTGTGATAAAATGATGTTTTTATCCAATGCTTATTTATGACTGCACTGAATGAATGTGGAGATAGATTTTTGTTAACATGATGAATAATTCTTTATTCCAGATGCTGGTGGCCCATTGCATGAAGGTGAGATTGAGGTTAGTATTGAGTATGTAGCTGTTAAATAAAAGGTTGTAATTATTATGTAGTTAGCAACACATGAGGAAAGATGACTGTGTTCTAAACTGTTTAAAATAGTCAGTACTTAAAAAGCAATACAAAATATTATTTTTTGAATCTGATTTTTAAAACTGTCCCCAACTAGATTTCATTTGAAACTTAAAAAAAAACACACCAATGAAATAACCTAATTTATGTAAAGTTCACAATGAATTCAATTGGAATGGGTCTTTAAAATAGTTTTTAGTAATGTTCTCTGTTTGAGAAATTATAAGATACAAAATTAATTACTCAACTGAATAATTTTATGTTGGAAGAGTTGAGTGATTTTAGCTTCAGATTAAATTATTAAATAATAATGTGGCTGCAGACTTGCTCATGGATAGTGAAAAGAAAGGGGGGAAAGAACAGACACAAACTATGTATACAGCTTGAAGAAATCAAAACAACGCGATGTGAACGTCGGTGGGGGGAACCACCAAGGCATTGTTGGTCTCGATACATTCACAAAGCGGTTATCTACCTGCCCACCACCCTTCACCACCCTAGCTTGCCAACCATAAACTGTGATTGGTCGACCCTAGCGAGGGTCAGCCATGTTTGCAAAAAGGGGGAAAAGGATGGGCACAAACAGACATTTTTAAAAATTAAAAAATTTAGTTTTCGCTGGGGCCTTAACCCAGGACCTTCCGTGTGTAAGGTGGATGTGATAACCAGCCACTACACTACAAATCACATGTTATTCTGTGAGAGAACAACGCAAGTGAACACAAGAACCATTGTTGGCCTCGAGACATGCCAATTATAAACTGATTGGTCGACCTCTGCGAGGGTCATTTGTCATGCTTGTTTGCACATACTGGCTTTGGTGAATTATATATATACTAGCTTATCACCCGTAAAAAATTACGGAAGTTTTCAGCTGAAATCTATTTATTTTATAAAAACTGCCCCCTTTTTTAGGGGGCCTACGGCGCCAACCTTTTCAAAAGCCCAACTAACTTGTCCTTGTTTGATAAATACGAAATATTAAACTTTCTGAAATGTACAAAACGTATTTTATAATAGGGGTTGTAGGGCGCCTAAGGCACCCCCTTTGTTTTTTGATTTTATAATTAAACATCATCAAATCCTCTTTTTACATTGATCCCTTTTCCAAAATTAAAATACATGTATGAGCGAAAACAATGACGTCATATAATATTTTTTTACAGCGCATCTTTAATTTGCACACCTTTTGATGCATTGGTGCAGTAATTTGGTGCGCTGCTTTCTAAAATTACTAGTGTCACGGACAGACATTGCAAATTATATTGTTATATATATATATATATATACACATATTTTAACAAAATAATTTGGGAGTTAATCTTTTTCTTGACTAGGAAATCTCTAAGTACTCTTGCATCGTTTGTCCCTGGCACAAATACAAAATAACACTGAATGGAGGTGAAGGACTTTACCATGTAAGTAAATTGCTTTTACAACCTTCATGGTATCCACTCCAATTGTACACCTATTGCTACAAGCCATGTGTCCATTCTATGGAAAGTTATCTTTTAAATAATAAGTTAATAAATCCTTTAAAATTATACAGTATATAAGAAAAACTTTCAGAGATTTGAAAAAACTAAAACCATGTTATTGCGATAATTTGTGGAAAATGTTTTCCAGCTTTCAACCTGGAACACAAACTTGAAAAATCCTTGAAAATTAATAATAGTTTGAGACTTCTAAATATTTTTTAAAATCCAAACGAATTAAACCAGGGTTAACATACATGAAATTTCTTATTTATGTTGTTCAAGGTTTTTACATTAACTTCATTAACTCTAACAATTTATTCAGTCAATAGATCCTCATGACTTAAAGAAACCCCCAAAGCTTCGTTCAAAAGGTATCAAGCAGAGGTGCCATGCAGTGACATTACAGGACAACAAAGTTTACATCACACTTTCCACAGAAAGCAGCTGTGAGTCTGATCAATACAATACCATCAAGAGATGATGTCATGGTTGTCATAGCGATGAAAAGAAACATTGGACATGAAGCCACAGTTTGTCACAATGATCTAAAGAAATGAAAGAGATGGTATAGCAGTTGTAACATGGAGGCGTCTACTCAACTCCAATTTATAAAATTGTTAAACATTCAGATGAAACTGTCAAATGTTCAGAATATTCTGGATATTTTTTGTCTACAGTGTAACTCCATGCTGAACTTGTCACTTGAAGTTTAGAGAATTTTAGATTAGCAAGAAAGGACAAACTTTTTGCTATATTACTGTTGACAGAAGCTATACATTTGAGAGTTATATGTATGACAGATCTAATGTGGCATTGTGTGGTGAATACATTTTTTAAGGATAGAGTTCATGCAACCACCAGGTGTGCTTTTCACTTACTGGCTTTTTCTAGTTGAGATTGGCTAGGGGGATTATCTATTGTTACATTTGTTAAAATATTTTTTGTTTAAAAACCATTATTGTTAAGTAATCAATAGTTTTATTAATTTGTAAAAGTGTTGCACACTTATGCAATGGTAAACTCCACTTCATGTTTGAAACAAAATTAGAAAAGATGTAGGTTAAGTGGAACAAAATCTTTGTTTATCTTCTTTCCCTTCTGTTGGGTTAGAGTCATTGGTCTGATCATTGATAAATAATATTGTTATAGACTCACAGGTTGACATTACAATGATAATAACATTTTCCAGTTTATTTGTCATTGAGGTTACATATTATGAAGTTGTATATCAGTACGAGTACAGTTGTTTGTGTGTGGGTACAATAATTAACCTGGGAAAAACTTAGAGGTAGACCAATCGTTTGATCCTTGCAACTCATGGGGCAACACCTGGCCTCTGATGTATTTTAGAGGCAACAGAGATGTTATGTGGAACTTCTGACAATGCAGTTGGGTATACTGTATAAACAAAGAAAGCCAGGGGATCCAAAAGTTATGCAAAAATAATTTGTTTAGGGTTCATTTTTATAAAATATTTTGTCAGAAAAAAAAATTTCTAACATTAAAAAACATTACAAATTATAGAAAAATCACAATTTTTTAAAAAATTTGAAGTAGTAGAGTTTTGTTTTATCTAATTTTTAAATGAAAATTGTGTGCATGCTTTAAAAATTATACATTTTGGCCATTTATTTATATAATAAAATTTCTGGTAAGTTTTTGAATTTTCATTGTTTTTTTAAAAAGAAATTCATTGTGTACTTATTTTTGCTTTTCCAACAGAAGCAAGTGAAAAAGAATATAGTGAACATTTTGTTTTTTGGGTACAAAAGAGAAAATGACATTCCATTATATTCAATAGCACTTGAGATATTTCGTAAAGGGATCCAAGTCAAGTTGTAAGATATTTCATGCCTATAAATCATAAAGTAGAAGTTTTAGAACCTTTCAAAAATTGCATGCAACAAAATATGAAACCAGGTTACCACATTTCTGAAATAGCTGTAAGTAAACTTATTGTTGATAATCTTATTATAGTGAACTGCAGAGGTAAAAGTAAGTTAATATTTGTGTCATGGCTGGAAAGCAAATAGAGATTAAATAAGAAAAACCCGTAAAAAACCAAGTTTTTGACTATAAATCCTTTATGTACGAGAAGAATTTAAAAGAATGTTCATTATAATACGCAGCACCAGACCATCCAGAAATACAAAATTGCAGTTGTGTCGTAAAACATGTTTAATATAATGCGCACCGATCAGGAATAGGTTTATAAAAAGTGTTGTCAGTAAAATACGCACCTTATTGCGCGACAGAAAGGTTGTTCAATATAATACGCACCGCCACGCTCTATCTCAAAAAATAGCATGATACATAGGAATAAATAAAATAATCTAAAAAATCAATAATTTAATTACGGTACATGCGATCGATCTGAAATTTTGATACATTGTTTTTATCATCGGTACGAAACTGCCTGCAAAATTTCAGCTCGCTATCTTGCGAGCAAGTGGGTTAAAAATCGATCAAAAGTTTTGGCGACAAGCAAGCAAGGTCGGTCGGTCGGTCGGCCACAGACACCACGAGTTAATATAAAGGATTTTAAAATACACTTAAATACAAATATCTAATGTCTCAATTATTCCTATTTTTCCCCTTTTAATTGAAAAAAATAATCTTGCTCTCATTGAATAACATTCAAAACATATAGAATAGTGAAACTGTTGCTAATTAGTACTTTTTTAAACTTTCAAAGATGCAAATATTCCCAAATGTTATGTTTTCAGAACCTACTTAAGTTTTACATAGTTATCTTCTAGTCACTCATAATTCATGTGAATGCTGTCAAGGGGAGCATAAACCAACACGTGCGGAGTGAAAGTGATGTTTCAAAATTCGCTATTCCCAGGGGAAATAGTTCCTTTTGCTCTCCCCTTTGCACCTTTATGTCAACTCATCAACCTGTGTGTCTGCCAGGGTGACCAGACAAAACGACAAGTGACAAAATGACAAGTGACAAAATGACTAGTGACAAAACGACAAGTGACAAAACGACAAGTGACAAAAGGAAAATGTGACAAAACGACATGACAAGGTGACAAAATGACATAGGTACAACACGACAAATGTGACAAAACGACAACATGTTTATTGAGAATATTTGGTAATTAATTGTTTCAATAACGTTAAAATTTAACTTATATTTCACTAAGTCTGTCAGTTATTGTGCATAAGATTAATGATCTCAAATGGTGTATTAATGTTCAATTTTTACCGTACAGCCGTACAGTCTACCTAAAAGTCTGTCTACCTAAATAAGGCAAATAGCTTTGTTAAATTTCATTAAGACCCTCTACAGTGAAATATAATGTAATCATCAATGTAATGGTTAAACAGACAACAGCAACATGGTAAAAAAAATAAAACTTTATTTCTGTGACTTTTGTTGGTGATAAATAGTTCGAAATGGGACAAGGTAAAAAAAAGACTGCAGTGTTTTTTTTACTTTTGGCCTAGGAGCTATTGAGTCTGACACTGACACCACTAGTCTATTTTAAAAGTGACCTTGTCACGGGGGCTTCATTAGGGGCTTCTACAGTGAGCTACGTTGTTTCCACGAGACCTTGTTGTTTCATTGTCATAAGAATTTGCACGTACTGCACTGTAAAATGAAACATGTCTTAGTAAAATAATAATAAAGTTAAACATTATTGAAACAATTACCAAATATTATCTTTAAAAAATGTTGTACGTAAAAAAGTAGATATACATGTAATTGTAATTACATGTCAAAAGTGGAGTTAACTTGTAATGCAATTTAATTACACCTTTGAATGAAGTAATGGAAATGGTTTTGTACTTAAAAGAATAGGTAAAATAATTCAATTGGTTATTACATGTTAATATAATCATACGCAAGTCTGATAACCGAATACCGTGTTTCTTCAAACGTTTGGCATGTAGAATAGCTTAAAAAATTGATTAGACTTTATTGTATATTTAAGCATAAATGATGGTGAACATGTTGTCGTTTAGTCACTCTGTCGTTTTGTACTCATGTCGTTTTGTCACCTTGTCGTTTTGTCACTGGTAGTTTTTTCACTGGTCATTTTGTCACTTGTCGTTTTGTCATGGAACCATCTGCCAGGAATTATATGAGCTAAGTGAACCCTCTTGCCGATTAGCTAGAGAGCTCAAAATCTGCACAGATGCACATTTTAAATTTAAAAGATAACAATTATTTTTTTATGCGTATCTTGCACCTGAATCGCTTACCTTTCATAATTGAAGTTAACTCAACAGTGACACAAAATAGAATTGTGTTAATTCAGATGTAGTACAACTACTTACCCCTTCAAATCGACAAACACCATTGTTGTGACTTTACACTTCTTTACCTGCATGACATCTTGTGAGCTAAATTAAAAGAAACTTTAATGTCAAAAGTTTATGGCCGGAATTTAGAGAACAGATCTTTCCTTTGATTCTGAAATTGAAAGTTGCTCTATCAAATGCAAGCCAAAAATACTTTTTTGAAAAGAAAAGTATTTTTTTAATCAATTGAAGAGGTTTTGTCACATAAGTTCTTCAGTAATGTCTGAAAGGATCAGTGTTTGGATTTCGACTATTTGATTTGGAAGTTCAAATCCTAAGGACTTTTTAAATAAATGCATCATTTGTGACACTTTACTCATAGTTTTATCTAAGATATTTTTCTAGATGATTTAGCAGCAAGCGGCCCTTTGAGCGATCTAAGATTTTGTCATATTGCTTGTATTATTATAGTTATAGATTTTCTTTCTGCAAACAATCATGCTGAAATGTTTGGATGTTATTCCCCGAATCTTTTATAAAACCACGTGACTTTTCACCATACGATTCAGTATTTCGAATTGTCTTTGAGTTAACGGTGATACGGTATCACCATTCAGGAAAGCGGGGACTCCAGTGACAAAAGGTGGAGGGGTAAGGGTTGGGGTGGTGAGTGATTGTGGGGGAGGGGGATAATAGTTTAACTATACTATAACTATACATGTATTACTGAGCATTATTAAATAAATAACGTATTTAAAACGTGTTAACGTAGTGTATGTTAAGGGAGGAAAGATATCTATCTTTTGGTGCATCAAAGTCATTTTTCTTTTCTTTTAAAAAAAAGATTTTTAATGTTGAAAAAAAATATATTGGCCTGTAAAGGATTTTGCAAGATCTATAACAATGATGGTAGTGAATCAGCAATCGTGGTAGTTATTTATAATGTGGATTTTTGGTGAAGCTTAACTACCTGCGAAGTAACCAACTGTGCATTAAAGATTATCACTCATACTTTATTCACCAACTTCGCATCCCATTAAAAAATATTTCAAAGTCACTATCAACTGTTTCATTTGCATGAAAACGAATGCATTGTATATATTAAAAGGTGATCAAAATTATATTCATTAGCGGCGATTTAATTTCTTAATTTCCCACAAACCTAAATTTTTATAGAAGGATCTTAGAGTTACTCTGTGATTTATGTTAGAACGGGAGCATACATCTGGCAATGTCGAATCACAGCAGAAGAAGCAAAAACTGTGCTAATCTAAACTTATCTATTATAAGGGCTCCTTCTATACAGAAGATAATTGCTGAGAGATGTATTAAATTTTATTTTTTGTTGTATTTTAAAGTTATAATTAATTTCCTTATGTATTATTTCTACTTAATTGCTCTTTGTCATTTTATCGCGTATTGGTTCTAGGTATAAGGATTTAACTAATGACGTTACTTTTGTCAATATTGAATCTTGCTACTTTTTTGTTGTTGTTGAACTTGCTCTTCTGTATCTATTTTATCTATGAACTGTTGTCCTGAAGAGTATAGTTGCCGTGATCAGATTCCATGCTGAAAGAGGAGTATCTGATCGGGGTGACAGTGTTTACATAACTGATTCAACAATGGTGACTAATGTAGCCCTGCACACTTCACTATGCTATTGTATTTTTTTTTCCCAAAAGATTCTGGTATATAGTATAGCCACAGCCTTGGCTTTCATAATATAGATAATTTAAACGTCGCAAATTGCGAGTCACAATCACATGATACATGCGCTAAATTTGAAATGTATGAAGTTAAGGCAAACGACCTGACGCACTCTGTTTACAAAGATTGCAAACAACGCAAGCAAGAGAGACTCCGAATTAAAATTGTGAATAAGGTTTTAAATATGAGTTCTAGTGACAGGAACCGTACTCGGTCTTTCTGTTAACATATACAGATTTTTTTTTACTGAGTTAGGAAAATGGCGTGCAGCTTACTTAACACTTCATGAAACGTTTAACTTTTTCAGGACAGATCTATATCATTAGATTAAACAGCTTCTAATGTCTTGGCACAGATAGAAATATGGACATCAGAGCTAAAACCTGATATGTTTCTTTTATTGTTACGAATGTTTGTTGACAAAGCTCTGGCTAAAATGATTGAGGGCCGTCCATAAAGGACGTCACGCACCTTTAAAAAAAAATAACAAAAATAATATATACCAAAAAAATGGAGTGGGGAGGAGGTCAACATTTGTGACTATGTGTGACCGGGGGGGGGGTGTTTAAGAATTGTGACGTCACATCAAAACGCGCAACTTTAAATAAAAAGTTCCACTATAACATACATTATAACTGATTGCTTACTATTTGTTTGAGGACGTTTTAAATGGCTTCACACGTGTTACGTACGATATCAGAGTGCAGCCTTGAACTAAATACATACTTAACTGGCTTCACACGTGTTACGTACGATATCAGAGTGCAGCCTTTACACTAAATACATACTTAAATGGCTTCACACGTGTTACGTAGGATATCAGAGTGCTGCCTTGACACTAAATACATACTTAAATGGCTTAACACGTGTTACGTACGATATCAGAGTGCAGCCTTTACACTAAATACATACTTAACTGGCTTAACACGTGTTACGTAGATATCAGAGTGCAGCCTTTAACTAAATACATACTTAACGTGCTTAACACGTGTTACGTACGATATCAGAGTGCAGCCTTGACACTAAATACATACTTAACTGGCTGCACACGTGTTACGTAGGATATCAGAGTGCAGCCTTTACACTAAATACATACTTAAATGGCTTAACACGTGTTACGTAGGACATCAGAGTGCAGCCTTACACTAAATACATACTTAAATTGCTTAACACGTGTTACGTACGATATCAGAGTGCAGCCTTTACACTAAATACATACTTAACTGGCTCACACGTGTTACGTAGGATATCAGAGTGCAGCCTTACACTAAATACATACTTAACTGGCTCACACGTGTTACGTAGGACATCAGAGTGCAGCCTTACACTAAATACATACTTAACTGGCTAACACGCGTGTGTACGATATCAGAGTGCAGCCTTACACTAAATACATACTTACACTGCTCACACGTGTTACGTACGATATCAGAGTGCAGCCTTGACACTAAATACATACTTAACTGGGCTGCACACGTGTTACGTAGGATATCAGAGTGCAGCCTTACACTAAATACATACTTAATAGGCGATGAAGTGGTTTCAAACATGCTCATTTTCAAATAGGAAATACGGCTTTCATGGGGAGGGCCAAAGCTTTGTGACGTCATATTTGAGAGGCGACTAACTTTTGGTGACGAGGAGTTGGGGGGGGGGATCGGCCAAAACTGTGTGACGTCATTTATGGACGGCCCCATAGGGAACAAATAGATAAGCGGTTCCCAAGCTGTGGGTCGCAACCCGCCAACTTAGGGGTCGCGACGGGTTTTTCAGGGGCGCCCCCCAAAAAAAAATTCAATATAATGCACATTTGCTCTATTTTGTAATTTTTTAAAATTGAAAATGACTTTTTTAAATTTCATGGGGGTCGCGGGTCACGTGGCTTTTATAAAAAGGGGTCGCCACCCAAAAATTTTTGGGAACCACTGATATAGATAACAGGTTGTTGATAAGTTTTTAAAATATTTCTTTGCGAACCTACCTTTCAAATTTCGGAAACAATTCCAGGGGTGAATGTTTTTTATTTACCAAACTAAAGATGTTAAAGTATTCTGTCAACGATGGGACGAACAAGACTCTTCTCTGTAGCATTGCTTTTAATTGTTAAGACCTTAAGGATAGAAATTATCTATGAGTTCTTCTTATTAAACTTTACAGATGCAAAGAGCAGAAAAGTTAACGCGCGGTAATAAAGCTTAAGTTATCATCTTTCATGGTTAGTGTTATAAACAGTTTTTCATGTGTATCTTCAATTTCTGGTATATTTTTATGTTGAAATAGTCAATTTATGTTTTACGTAATCTATTTTCTGAGTGTAGCATACTCTATAAAGCTTGAAGGCCGCTTAAAAGTTCGTAGGCTCTAGGCACGAGCCTACTGAAAACGGCCTTGTACATGAGTTTGCTGCAATCTTTTGTTTCATCTGCTTTACCGAAGGTGATCGGGAGATTTGTCCTTCGCAAACTGGAAGGTGCCCATGAAGACCTGTTCTGAACTTTCAGGCAATAAATCAAAAGTAAAAGGATTTTATTTCACCAACCGTTGGTCCATGAAAATATTATTGAGAACTGAAGGAGCAGATAGAAACGTGTAGAAAAGGTCAGTCTTCGAGGCAGTATTGACCTGTATACTGTTCTAGTAAATCCATTAAGACGTAAAACTTCACCACTGCCAGAAAGACACGATAAGGCAGGCGGAGAGAAAAAGACAGAAGCATTTGCCTTGAAATACATGTGTATTACATCACATCAGGGCTGAAAACACACTCATATCAGGCAAAGAGGTAAACAAAATAAATTTCTTTTTAAAATAAATTTATTGGCAACATGTTTGATTACAGGCGACATGAATGTAAATGACGGAAAATGACTTTTTAGAAGAATGTAACGTAAAGAGAGTGCATGAAAAACTAATCGAATGCGTTGATATGTTTATATCACGAATGCGTTGATCATTGATATGTTTATATCATTGAAGAGTAGTGATAAAATATTTAAGTTTTAAGGCTATTTGTAGAGATTTAATTTTCAGTTTTCAAGCCTACAAGCAGAGGCGTAACATCGACTTGGCACCGGGGCAGTTGCCATGGGCGCAGAGGGCTAATCTTTCAATAATCAATTTATTCTGTATGATTTAGTATTTACCCTATTTCTCAAGGGGGCCAAAAATGAATTAGCCAAGGGCGCGGAAAACTCATTTACGCTTGTGCCTACAAGTCTTGTATTGAGAATATTTTAATTGAAAAGAAAAAAAAATAAGTAAGATTATTATACAGATTGTGTTAAAACTATTCAATAATTATTTCAAAATGATCTGGTTGAAGATGGGTCATTGTTGGGGATGACAGTAATTAATCTCTTTACTGTTTGTACCATGTTGTAAATTGTTTTTTAAAAAAATATACATGCAATATTTACAATCAAAAGAGAAACCACCTGTATAGTTAAAGAGATAAATACAGAGTATCAATGATTTGTCTTATATATATACATGGGAAGTTTTAGTGTAATGCAGCGGTTCTCAACCTGTGGGTCGCGACCCCCGCGGGGGTCGAATGACGATTTGGCAGGGGTCGCCAAAGACCATTGGAAAAATATGTTTTGTTGTGTGTTTAAATGTGTAAAAATGTGTAAACCTTGCCATGTACATATTTTGTCTATTACTCCATACTAGTCTATAGTCAATTCAGCAACTTTAGTTAGTTTAGTTGTTGTAACTTAATTATTTTTAGCTTTTTTATGTTTATTTCAACACTATTTTATGAACCCCTCAACAACCGGTAATTATATCAACAGAGAGTAG
Source organism: Ampullaceana balthica (assembly GCA_944989445.1). NCBI lineage: Eukaryota > Metazoa > Mollusca > Gastropoda > Lymnaeidae > Ampullaceana > Ampullaceana balthica. The sequence continues at coordinate 4,281,377 of CALYLW010000014.1, read as the reverse complement.
GGCGCGTCTGGGTGCTCAGAGGTCTGAGCTCAGCAGGCTGGCTAAATGAAGTAGAAGCTGAACTGCTGCTGCTTCTGGTTCCACACACTGTAGTGTAGGGCTGTAGGTCAATATTTCATTGTGCGTGGTATTGAAAGCTATCGTTATAAATTTTTCATTTTAAATTTTAAGTTTTTAAACCAACCGATGGAAATGGAACATGCAGAGAAGAACATTATGATTAAGAAAAGAAAATATATTGACGATTTCTTACAATATGGTTTTTCTTCAATAGTTACAGCAGGAATCGAGAAACCGCAATGCGTTATTTGTAATGAAGTTCTTTCAGCCGAATTTATGAAGCCAAACAAACTGAAACGTCATTTTGATAGCAAACATCCAAGTTTTGCAGGGAAGGATACCGAGTATATTTTAGAAGTAAAGCTGATGGCGTCAGGAAAGCCAGACTTGACACTGGCGGCAAGTACCACCAACAAAACGTAGCAGCTGTTGAAGCTTCATATTTGGTGGCGCTCAGAATCACAAAAGCTATGAAACCTCACACCATTGCCGAAGACTTATTGTTGCCAGCGGCCAAAGATATTGTTCGAGTTATGATCGGACCCGAATTTGTTAAGACATTGAGTGCAATTTCCTTATCTAATGACACTGTCCAGAGAAGAATAGATGATATGTCTGCTGATATTATTGATCAGGTAATCCAGCAAATAAATTCTGCTCCACTTCCAATATTTAGCATCCAGCTTGACGAATCCACGGACGTTGCAAACTGTTCACAACTACTGGTTTACGCGAGATATATAAATGAAAGCGACTTTAAGATGAGTTTCTTTTTTGCAAACCTCTTGAAACGACAACAACTGCACGGGATGTATTTGATACAGTTGGTTCATTTCTGAAAGATCATAAGATCTCTTGGGAAAAGGTTTGTGGTGTTTGCACTGATTGTGCTTCAGCTATGCTAGGATGTCGGTCTGGATTTCAACGTTTGGTACTAAATGAATCATTAAAAGTCATTGGAACTCACTGTATGATTCATCGACAAGTGCTAGCAACGAAGACGTTGCCACAAGAGTTTCAGGAAGTAATGAAAAACGTCTAAGTTCCGTCAATTTTGTAAAAGCGAGTGCGCTGAACAGTCGTCTGTTTTCGAAACTTTGTAATGAGATGGATGCGTCCAATGATGTTCTGCTATTTCACACTGAAGTGAGATGGTTGTCGAGAGGGAAAGTTTTGAAACGCGTTTTTGATCTTCGTGACGAAATAAAAATGTTCTTTAATCAGAAGTCTAAACCACAGCGACAAAAATGAGCTTCAGAAAATTACTTACCTGGTAGATATATTTGCCATTTTGAATGAGTTAAATTTATCACTGCAAGGACCAAATGCAACATGCCTAGATTTGTCTGAAAAGATCCGATCATTTGAAATGAAACTTCAGCTTTGGCAAAAAAAATTGGATGACAATAAAATGTACATGCTTCCCACCTCATCTGCTTTCTTTGAGGAAAATGACATTGAACCGGACAAGAGAAGTAAAATGATTATTTCTTTGAAAGAACACTTGCATATGCTGGCGGACGAAATTTCATCGTACTTTCCAAATCTACCTAACACTCCGTTTGCACCTGCCAGAAGTCCATTCACAGTCAAAGTTGACGATATTCCTGAGACAGCAGAAGAGGAGTTCATCGAACTCATTAACAGTGATGCAGCGCGAAATGATTTCTTTTCAATGTCAGTTACAAAATTCTGGATCAAGTGTTTGCAGTCATACTCTGTTCTGCCCAAAACTGTGTTGCGCCTTCTTCTTCCTTTTCTAACAACTTATCTTTGCGAAACAGGGTTTTCCAGCTTGCTGGTTATCGTCTAAATACAGAAGTAGACTTGTTGTGGAAGATGATCTTCGTTGTGCTCTCGCAAAGACTGTCCCGATAATTTCTGATATTGTGAGACAGAAGCAACCTCAACCTTCACATTAATTGACTTTGGCTTTCTTACGTATTTGTAATTAGAAATAAATACGAATACCTTGTATGTAATGTATGACATGTATGTAATTGTAATCATTGTTACATATTGTGTTTTTTATTACTAACTACGTTACCACGAGAACGGTGTCTGTGCTTTAATTACGTAAAATTTGTAAAAATGAGAATACAATGTCATTCTGCATATGAGATATAATTAAATATATTATTAACAGTAGCAAAATTACAGCTATGAGGTAGATACCAACAAAATTTGACGGCGGGGGTCGCCACAGCACGAGTAATTTATTAAAAGGGTCGCGACACAAGAAAGGTTGAGAACCGCTGGTGTAATGTATCATACAACTCTGTGATCATCAAAAATAACCAAAACTTTATTCACCGTATGGAAATTTCTTTTGCGGGTTGAATAATTTATCGAAAAGAGAAATAAAATTTAGAAAATTTTCGTTACGCCTTCATAGCGACATTCAGACAGTTGTAAAATAAAATAATATTACTGATGATATTACCGGTAAATATAATGATTGTAACCTGATAACAAATCGGCGTTTTATGCGCTATTAAAAATAAAATTTGTGATATCCCAAATAGTATAAACATTTTTAAGCCGCCTGAAATGACCCATAGAGACCATTGACAACGAGGCGTCATCAGGGTTGTTGTCACCAAGTGCGGTAGCTCGTGGTGTCCCCCACCCCCTTTCCCATGACTACCGCATACACATTCTTCGAGCCTACCAGAGGCAAATTACGGGAATATAGAGAAATTTAAATTTTGGTGTCATCCCTTGTGGTGGTGTCACCCTGTGTGGTCCGCACGCTCCGCAGCCCCTTAGTGACGCCTCTGGACTGATATAAACTCATTCAAGTCTTACAGTAATGCTAAATATTTATTTTTCCTATAAGAGAATCTGAAAACGTAGTAAGTTGCATTAATGAAACAAAATATAGTTCAGATAATGATAAAAAGCTCAATTCATGCCGTGGGTGGGTCGTACATTATTTAAATTATTTAAGTAGGTCAGCTCAGTAAACATCGTGCTTCTGAGCCGCGTTCCAAGATGAGAAGCAGACAGATAATTATTTATTGATTCTATGGAGAGACGTACGTTAATGAAACATGAGTATGTTTAGTACATAATTGATATAACGACTGTACATGAATAAAATATATTTACAAACCGACCGGGATGTCTTGGTTCAAACGTGGTACAGGAAGTTGTCACTGATCACATGACTTTGTCTTAAGAGTAACATGATATTTGATGTCAGCAAATATAAACAAAACAAAACAAAAAAAAATGAAACGGCATCATAGAATAACATGATGTTTAAAATAAACAAAACTTTTAGAAAAACTATTGAAACTTCATCAATAATCATCGTTTTTGAACAAATATCAAAGAAATTAATGGAACTGCATCGTTAAAGAGCATTTTACATGAACAACTGTAAGAAATGCATATCTCACATAATGATTATAAGTTTATTTGTATAAAAACTGCATTAAAATAGATTATACATATTTACTGAAATGATACTTAGGCCGATGAGATAACATCATGTCGTATTTGGTTTGATATATATTGTACGTCTAAAAAGAGTGAGTCGGGAAGGGTTGAGAGATAGAGATAGAGAGACAGAGAGAAAGAAAGAGAGTGAGAGAGAGAGAGAGAGAGTGAGAGAGAGAAAGAAAGAAACAGAAAGAGAGTGAGTGCAAAAGATAGATACATGTACATCGTTTCTACGCAGCTCATATACGTTCATTTATCCTAACACCAGAAGTGTGCAATAATATGATCGCAAAGGTCGGTCCACACCTCACAAATGCTCGCCAGCATTTGCCCAAGCATCACACGAACGTACTATTTTATGGGCGAATTTTATAGTGCGTTCGTGTGATGCTTGGGCAAATGCTCGCGAGCATTTGTGAGGTGTGGACCGACCTTAAACCTAACTTTAGTTGACTTAGAAAAACAGATTAATAAAACAAACCCGTAAAAACAAAGTTTTTGACTATAAATCCCTTATATATGAGACATAACTAACAGTATATTTACAGACTGAATCTGTCGTAACTCAAGTTTGCTTCATAACCCTGTGAGAGGGGAAAAGTCTGGTCACCGATTCGCTTGACCGAGCTCAGCGTGACACATAAAATGTAAACAAAAGTGCCCCGGTACTTCGATGGGTCGCCTCAACGCGTCAACTCAAACTTTCACGTTGGAAAAAATCAATAACAGACAGTGAATTTGAATTACATACCTCATATTAGGATAAACTAAAAATGCATTAATTTAATTACGGTACGTTCGATCGATCTGAAATTTTGATACGATGCATTGTTAGGTGAGACGGGTCCGTGTGCCAAATTTCAGCTCGATCAGATCATGGTAAGTGGGTAATTTTTTACTTTTGTTTTTCCGCCCGCCCGCCCATGAGATGACGACAGACAGAGACGGCCGCGAAGTTAATATAAGGGATTTAATAAAACAAACCCGTAAAAACAAAGTTTTTGACTATAAATCCCTTATATATGAGACATAACTAAAAGTATTTACAAATATTTACAGACTGAATTTGTCGTAACTCAACTTTGCTTCATAATCCTGGGTGGGGTGGTAGAGGGGGAAAAGTCTGGTCACCGATTCGCTTGACCGAGCTCAGCATGACACGTAAAATGTAAACAAAAGCACGCGGGTACGTCGATGGGTCGCCTCAAAGCGTCAACTCAAACTTTCACGTGGGAAAAAAACAATAACAAACCGTGAATTTGAATTACATACCTCATATAAGGATAAACTAAAAATGCATTAATTTAATTATGGTACGTTCGATCGATCTGAAATTTTGATAAGATGCATTGTTAGGTTAGACGGGTCCGTGTGCCAAATTTCAGCTCGATCGGATCACGAGAAGTGGGTCATTTTTTACTTTTGTTTTTCCGCCACCCATGAGATGACGACAGAGATGACCGGCCGCGAAGTTAATATAAGGGATTTTAAAATAAAACAAGCCCGTAAAAACAAAGTTTTTGACTATAAATCCCTTATATATGAGACATAACTAACAGTATTGATTATTTTCAAACATTTACAGACTGAATCTGTCTTAACTCAACTTTGCATCATAACCCTAGTGGAGGAGGGGTGGGTGGGGGGAGAGGGGAAAAGTCTGGTCACCGATTCGCTTGACCGAGCTCAGAGTGACACGTAAAATGTAAACAAAAGCGCCCGTCGCTTCGTTGGGTCGCCTCAATGCGTCAGCTCAAAATTTCACGTGGCAAAAAAACAATAAACAAACCGTGAATTTAAATTACATACCTCATATAAGGATAAACTAAAAATGCATTAATCTAATTACGGTACGTTCGATCGATCTGAAATTTTGATACGATGCATTGTTAGGTTAGACGGGTCCGTGTGCCAAATTTCAGTTCGATCGGATCATGGGAAATGGTTCATTTTTTGACTTCTGATTTTCCGCCCGCCCGCCCGCCGAGCCCAAGACAGAGACGGCCGCGAAGTTAATATAAGGGATTTAAAAAACAAACCCGTAAAAACAAAGTTTTTGACTATAAATCCCTTATATATGAGACATAACTAACAGTATTGATTATTTTCAAACATTTACAGACTGAATCTGTCTTAACACAAGTTTGCTTCATAACCCTAGGGGGGGGAGGGGTGGGTGGGAGGGGGAGAGGGGAAAATCTGGTCACCGATTCGCTTGACCGAGCTCAGAGTGACACGTAAAATGTAAACAAAAGCGCACCGTCGTTTCGTTGGGTCGCCTCAATGCTCAAACTTTCACGTGGCAAAAAAACAATAACAAATCGTGAATTGAAATTACATACCTCATATAAGGATAAACTAAAAATGCATTAATTTAATTACGGTACGTTCGATTGATCTGAAATTTTGATACGATGCATTGTTAGGTCAGACGGGTCCGTGTGCCAAATTTCATTTCGATCGGATCATGGGAAGTGGGTCATTTTTGACTTCTGTTTTTCCGCCCGCCCGCCGAGCCCAAGACAGAGAGAGAGAGAGACGGCCGCGAAGTTAATATAAGGGATTTAATTAAACAACCCCGTAAAAACAAAGTTTTTGACTATAAATCCCTTATAGATGAGACATAACTAAAAGTATTGATTATATTCAAACATTTACAGACTGAATCTGTCTTAACTCAACTTTGCATCATAACCCTAGTGGGGGGGGGGAGGGGTGGGTGGGGGGAGAGGGGAAAAGTCTGGTCACCGATTCGCTTGACCGAGCTCAGAGTGACACGTAAAATGTAAACAAAAGCGCACCGTCGTTTCGTTGGGTCGCCTCAATGCTCAAACTTTCACGTGGCAAAAAAACAATAACAAATCGTGATTTTAAATTACATACCTCATATAAGGATAAACTAAAAATGCATTAATTTAATTACGGTACGTTCGATCGATCTGAAATTTTGATACGATGCATTGTTAGGTAAGACGGGTCCGTGTGCCAAATTTCAGTTCGATCGGATCATTGGAAGTGGGTCATTTTCGACTTTTGTTTTTCCGCCCGCCGAGCCCATGAGATGATGAGAGAGAGACAGAGAGAGAGACAGACAGACAGAGAGAGACGGCGGTGAAGTTAATATAAGGGATTTAAAAATGAAACTATCTTCTTGGGGTTGTATGCATGAGTTACACTTGTATGACAGTTTTCATTAACTCAGCTGTGGGGGACGTGTTGTTGTGTTGACTTAATTGTATGAGCATGCGAGTTGACTAGATGGAGTATGAACCCCGTGGCGAATTGTGCTGGGAAGTGAAATCGTGCGTGGTCGTGAACCGAGAGAAGATTGCTGGCTATACTATATGATGTAAGGTGGATTGGATTAAAGACAGTTGTTACCTAGACAACCACACTTCTAAAATGTGTCCATATAGGACTTGTCCTTACACACATATGACTAACCATTCTATTTATTCTGGAAAATCGTTTTTCAAAACCCAATTATAAATCTATATCTACATTAAACTAATAGTTTCCTGTCTATTACTGATCATGGGATGTATGAGTATGTAATTAATCTGTACCTGACAATAACTAATCTTTGTCTGCCTCCCTCCAGTGGATTAAATCTGTCCTCCCGTTTAGTGTCAACAATTCTTCTATTAGATAAACAGTCGCAAAAAATCCAGCATTTAAATATCCATCCCTGTAATAATTTTGTTTATATAATGGTTAACACGTGTGTGGTGCCGCCTGAAGTTGACCAAGGGTCAGCGCTTGTATACCACGGTGAGTAATAAAGAGTGGTGCAAGTAAGGTGCCGTCCGTAAATGACGTCACGTACCTAGGGGGGAGGGGGGTCACCCATTTGTGACTATGTGTTACGAGGGGGATGTAGGTGTTTAAGAAGAGTGACGTCACATCAAAACGCGCAACTTTAAATAAAAGCTCCACTTAAATATTTGATTTCTTACAATATATTTAATGAGGTTTTAAATGGATTTCCACGTGTTGCGATATTAGAGTGCAGCCTTACACTAAATACATACTTAAATGACAAAAAAGTGATTTGAAACATGCTCATTTTCCAAAACAAAATACGGATTTTATGGGGGGGGCGGCGGCAAAGTTTTGTGACGTCATATTGGAGGGGGGTCTAAGTTTTTTTGACGATGTGTGACGAAGGTGGGAGGGGGTAAAAAATCGGCCAAAATCGCGTGACGTCATTTATGGACGGCCCCTACTTCTACAACGGTTTTGTGGGGAAGTGTGCGTCCAAGACTGGTCGGACTGAAAGCTAAGTGTGTGTCCAACACTGGTCGGACTGAAAGCTAAGTATGTGTCCAAGACTGGTCGGTCTGAAAGCTAAGTGTGTATCCAAGACTGGTTGGTCTGAAAGCTAAGTGTGTGTCCAACACTGGTCGGACTGAAAGCTAAGTGTGTGTCCAAGACAGATCGGACTGAAAGCTTATCATAGGTACCGTTCCACCGTGCCACGCCTTAAACTCAAACCATTCATAACATCCGTAATTCAACTTTTCTATGAAATTATCTGTGTTGGGATATCAAAATGGCATAGTTGTAAAAGAAATGATAATAAATTGATAATTTATACAGCGCGTGTACCCAAGCAAGCAAGTGGGCTTACAGCACTTTACATGAAAATTGTAATGCACATAATTATCTGTTCATTCAATGAAAACATAAATACGATATATAATGACATTTAAAAAAGAAAGTATCAAAATAATTGGTCTATCAGCGCAACACTCCGACGGTCAGTCAAATTCACGCTACTGCGAAAAATAACCGGGATAAAACTCCCCCAAAATATCAGCTAGCAAAATTAGAATTTTTAAAATATCAAAATTCTTGTTGGGTGCGCGCAATTCTATTTTTTAAACTGAAATTTAAAAATATTTTTTAAATTTCATGAATTTTTTTTATAGGAGTGGGATATTAATTGGTCTGTCAGCGCAACACTCCGACTGTCAGTCAAATTCACGCTACTGCGAAAAATAACCGGGATAAAACTCCCCAAAATATCAGCTAGCAAAATTAGAATTTTTGAAATATCAAAACGCTTGTTGGGTGCGCGCAATGCTATTTTTTAAACTGAAATCTAATTATATTATTTTAAATTTCATGAATTTTTTTTTATAGGAGTGGGGCATTAATTTTTCAGCACTTTTCTGGTACGTGATAAACATTATCTGAAGGCTAGCTGAGAATACCTGGTTATACAAAATGTTTGTGCGGAGTGGTGGTAGTACCATTTGGAATTTCTATAAGTGCTTGACAAGAATGCAACCATTTAACTGTAACTCATCACGTAGGAAGGTCTCACCTTGCCACCATGACTATTTAGAAGTTTATTTCTTGCCGCCAACGTTCGGTGGGTTTTTTCCCCCAAGTTATATACAGTGCTTAAGTGAAAACATACACGTCATGACTTAATTAAAATATATACAATATGTAGATCGTTACCCGGGCAATCACCTCAACAGGAATATTATAATTATGACGTTATGTGCGGTGCTGAAGCAGTGGTCGAGATTTTTTTGGGTAGTTTCAAGAATCGATTCAATGTAAAAGTTTATGTTCCTTTTGTTTAATATCTGAACACGTGAAATCAAAACTGCTGCAGTACAGTTCACGTTTATGTGAAGTTTCTTGTATTTGGAGTTGTTCTTCGGCTCTGATGAAGTCCGCCAATGGACAAAGGGATGCAACTCCGTCAAACCCTCACCACAGATGAAATGATGATGTCAGTCCTATGAAGACTCAGCATTAGACCAAGGGATGTGACTGAGGCATGAATCTAAGTTCGACAATGTCATCGTCTATCGCGACTTGTGTTTGGGTGTTGTCGTTGCCGCTGCTGCTACTTTTGTCCCTGCAAACAATCCAGACACAAAAAAGAACACATGTCAATTTTATTGAGGACTGCTCAAATTTTGTAACGAAGCATCGAAAGAATGAAACACAAGTTTTCATAGCAATGAGCCTGATGTCATAGATTTATAATTTTTTATTTTTATTAAAAATGCTGTCCAAATTTTAAGAAAAACAAATAAACATTACACGAATAAAATTATATCAATTCAAATACGCTTTAAAATATCATAACTTTTACGCCTGGGACAGAACGGATCCGACAATATTTCTATCTTAATCTAAGTGATCTGTCTGCTTGGTTTAGTACGAATTTCATAGCCTGTAATTTTGTATAAGCCAAGCCAACGGCAACAAATATCTAAGGTAATAGTCTTAATAGATATTTAAAAAAAAACAACTTTAACAAATATTTAAGAAAAAAAAATCAATATATTTTTAATATACAGGTGATCATCTATAATTCATTTTCGATTGATGAATAATTTGTGTTGGGGGAGGGGCGAGGTTAACTGATATACTTTCATGTGCATCAATATATCACACTCAAGTATATTTTATTTTAACCTTTCGCTTAAGTTAAAATACTGGTTCAAATGATGTGAGCGTAAATTAATGCCTATATACTTTACAAGTTTCAATATCGCTTCAGAAAACATTCCCAATGACAGGACGTATGTTAATCTATGAGCATCGTCCCCTTCAAGGTTTATGGCGCACCTGTTGACGACTGATCCTGGCCGGAGTCGACCGTTGGAGATGACCGACATCCGGGTACTCGAGATGGACGTGCTGAACCTGTAGGCGCGTACGAACGGCTTCCCTTTCAGACATGCGCAGATGGCTAATTTAAACGACTGGCGGAAGTTCTTGGACATGAAGGCGTACACTATGGGATTGACACAGCTGCGGATGAATACACAGTAGAATTAACATTTTAAAAAACAACTTCATATACAATGTTAAGAAAGGAAATGAAGAAAGCTGAGAATGTTTTGACCCTATAATAAGTCAGCGTTATATAAAATGATATCGACAGACACTATCTGCCCGATATAACCACCCTCACCTTTTGATGTAAGACATTAGACAAATGAAAGTCTCATTAAGGTCACATGTTAAAGTTAATGTAGGATATGAGAAAGAAAGTGGCACTAATTAAGAACACACTCATCTTTTCATATAGGACATGAGAAAGAAAGCGGCACTAACTGGGACCACACTCACCTGTTATTGTAGGAGATAAGAAAGAAAGTGGCACTAACTGGGACCACACTCACCTGTTCATGTAGGACATGAGAAAGAAGGCGGTTCTATTTGGGACCACACTCACCTGTTCATGTAGGACATGAGAAAGAAGGCGGCACTAATTAGGACCACACTCACCTGTTCATATAGGACATGAGAAAGAAGGCGGCACTAATTGGGACCACACTCACCTGTTCATATAGGACATGAGAAAGAAGGCGGCACTAATTGGGACCACACTCACCTGTTCATGTAGGACATGAGAAAGAAGGCGGCTCTCATTGGCTTGAGGTACCCGTAGTTGAGAGAGGAGAGGTGGCTGAAGGCTACCAGAACGTTGTTGATGAGGATTGGTCCCCAGCAGACGGCGAAAAGAACGACGACGATGACCAGCATGACTACAAGCTGCAGAAGGGAGGTAATCAACAAGATAAAGGGAGTGCTACAGTGAAATAGAAACGGAACAGAACTGTACACTTATTCTTCATACTGTGTTAAAATATAAATCCCAGTTAATTTAGACGCCTAACTTATCTTTAAAATATGATAAAGTACAAAGTAATGCTTCTTGAAAGTTAGGTTTTCGTCAGGCGACTTGCAATTTACCATTGCGTGAATGTGCGCTTGTGACGTAGATGACAAAAAGCCTATATTTATGTAAATAGAATGTCAATGAAAAAGTAACCACCACTTTTATCCTCTATACTTAAGTTTGAGGCCCACGTCTTTGCCACTGAACTATCACCGATTTGCCAATAGTATAATGGCTAAAACTTTATATATTAGCGGGCGTTTTCCTTATGTCGTAAAAAATTGTTGTCACTATAAAACATATTAGAAAATTCTTATAACATCTTTTTTCTAATCTGTTCTAATGAATAAATATCAATTAAATTTACACAATTAAATTGATTAAATATTCTAATATCTTAATGTGAAATAATCAACTTTCACTCATGGTTGATTACTGATATCAAACTTTGCTCGCTGGGTAAAATGGCTTATGGTCTTCTGATATTTCTATTAAACAATTTACATTTGCTCAAGTGGGTTATCGTGGAGTAGTTTTCAAAATACCAATCAATATAGAAACGTTGTCAGTTTAAAATTGACTATTAAATCAATTTAATTGTGTAACTTTAATTGATATGTATTTATTCGTGTGTTGACATCGGAATTCTATATGTATGAAGAATTTCAGCTCAACCACATCACAGGAAGTGGGTGATATATTGATTACAAGTTTCAGATAGAGGCGGCCGGACAATCCAGGTTAAATACAGCCGTGTAAAATGGTGCTGCTCCATTCTTCCATTACCTGCTTTGTTGTCTTTGTGTCGTCTGTCTTGTCTTTGGTTCTCTCCACCCGCACGGACGTCCTGTTCTCACCGTTGAAAGACGTGCCGAGAAGCGAACTTTCAGCGCCACCTATGCTGTGACGAGCACGGTCTTTAACCACTGGGGCTATTACTCTTTTAAAAAAAAATTAAAAAATATCAATGTATATATTTATAAATTGTTATCAGATCATTTTCAACGTGTTTATTCCGCATGTTATTAGTTTGTCTTAGACAAAGAAAACTAATTGTAAAGCCCTCTCTCTAACTGTATGGTGGCTAATCCAGGAATACATTTACAGGAATACATCTTGGTTATAATCCTCTTAACTATCCATCCATATGTATGCATCCAATGGAGCCGGACCTATGGATGGCCCGCCGGAAAGGTTTGGCTTCTACGTGGCCCGGGAGACGAGTAAGGTGCAGAGCAGACTACATCTGAAACTAACAAACCTGACAACTGGCAATGTCGAATAGGAGAAAGGGGCTGACCTTTACGAGGTTCTCCGAATAAGTAGGGCTTGCGAGGCCCGAAACTAACAGTCCTGACTTGGAACGTCGAATGGCCCTGTTAGGGAGCTAGGCATAAGATGATTACAGTCGCTGCACGGATCGTAGATGGGGGCACAGAGGTGGAATGTGCTCCCGTCGATGATGAAAACCATTGTGCCCGTTGAAGGTCGGGTCATCCGAAGCGACCGTTTCGTCCCCTATCTAGCTAAAACAGTTAACGGCACTGTTTAGGGCCAGGGGGGCCAGTACAATACTAGAAAAAAGCGCCGCGATGAACTTCGCACGGACGCCAGCTCTGATGAGGCTTTACCTGGGGGATGCTCTTACCCAAAAAATAAGATGTTGGACTATGCGGTTGCCCGCACCCTTCAGGTAGCCGACAATGATGTTTGCCACACTTGCGGCAGTCCCCAGTAAAAATAGAACCGTATTCTACGCTGTGGTGGTCCCGTAGCTATGGCGGGTCGAAGTAGGAAAAAATCCACATCCACCCTTCGTGGTGGAAACTCCCATGAGAGGCAGACTAAGTCGACTAGTGCGGCGGCCCCCTGCCCAGGCGGCCCCCTCTTAGAGGGGACCGCCTCGGGGGTGCCCCCGTCGGCTGCATCACCTTGGTGGAGGTGAGAGAGTTGCCGGGGGATTCCCCGAGGGGCCTTATAAGAGTTTTAGTAACTCAGGGTCTTTTGACACCATCTCGTATGTCACATATTTAGTATGTATCCACTATAACATATATCAATAGCTACTAGCTACCATAAAACTTTTATCGCTCGTTGTATCAATCTTGAAATCTCTGAGAACATCCTTACAATCCATACTTAATTACTTCCTTCCATTCATTTGTTTATGACAAAGTTTTTCACTTCTATCCATTTCATCTAACACACATCCACCCGCCCCCTTTCGCCTCAATCATTCTATCTTGAATTCTCCCGTTTGTCCATCCAATAGTCCGTCAACAGTTGCAGACACGAGTATACCAATGTGTGGCTATCTCCACAATTCCCGGCACAACTTAAATAACAAACACACAACAACAAAAAACGTGATTCCGACCCCGTGAAAGAGTGACCCCCTCACCTGCCGTGCCTCATTTCGGCCCTGATGTCCGTGAACTGCCAGACCTTGAGGCAGATGATGATGTACGTGGTTACCATGACGACGAGTGGCAGGATGAACAGCAGCACGAGCATGTACATCTCGTAGAGGATGTGGAGATCTCGGCTTGAGAAGTTTTTCTTGCACCAATAGGCCTTGATTCTCTCCCCTACCTCCACGTGAGCCTGTATAAAACAGTTTTAAATTCGGCAGTCATTAACTTGACTCCAAGGTATGATTTTAAAAAACAACAACAAATTCTAACTTTAATCTTTACCACAAAAATAGAGAAACAAATGTGGCTTATAATTCATTTAGATTTTAGGGATAATTTCGATAATTTAAAAAAATAAATATAAAAAAAGCATTAAAAATGGGAACTAAAATTTTTTTTTAAATTTGTAAGTCATAATATAGTTATAATACTCAGTTATGACTAAAATAATAACAATTAGAATAATGAGATTTTAGTAGCTAGCCTTAAAGATTAGGAGTAAAGTCATATGGGTTAATTAGTTGTTTTTTTTTACAAATAAACTCAAAATTTATTTAAAATTCATTGTGACTTAAACTAGATTTTTAAAAATACGGCTATAGCACTCAAGTCTGAGGGATTATATTTTTTAATGAGATAACTGCATTAATTAATATATTCACTATACTAAGGTTAAAATCCTATGATTTTAATTTTTGTCTCTAAAATCATTACACGAATTCAAACGATGAAACAAAAGACAAACTTATCTAAACTTGATGGACCCGTAACTCTGTACACTCGTAACATGTAAAACTGACGCAGGCCATGGAGCGTTTGTCTAACCTGAGACAGCAACATTTTATTGAGCCCAAAATGAGCAAATAAACTAGAACACAAAATTGCGTGCCACTGATTAGGACAAGGAGTTCTCTCCCGGTCAACAGAATGCATTAAGTTCCGTTGTGGTATTTTAAGTCAGCTCTCTAAATATATATATATATTTTTAAAAAAACAACTTATTTTGAAAATAAAGTTTTCCGGTGTTATTTGTGACGCTCGGCATATTTTTTTCGTCTCCGAAATGTCATTTGCCACTTAGAGCTAATCAGTGGCCAATTAAATTCCTTGGTTTGGTTTACCTAGCGGTGCTTGATATCGCGGTCGTTAGTTTGACTTGCCAGACAAGACTTGTTTCAACAAAATCCGACTTGGACTCACGCACGTGGCACGTCGAAATGGAGCTGAGTTGGCCAGATTTCAGGTGCAGAATAAACAGATGTGCGGTCACTGACAAGAGCAAAACACAGCGCCACTCCCATGAACGAGCCACTGGCGAGGTCTACTCGCACAGAATAATCTTGGAAAATTTAGTTCGTTATCAATATTTGATTAACTCGCGTCGAAGTGTTAACGTTGCATTTGATTCGGTTGTTATTTTTTAACTCCTGGGCATCAAGAATAATAATTATTATAATTCAAATGTAAGTAATCATTTATTATTGAAACTTTGTAACTGACCGATTGGCAAGTATCGGCAACTCATAGTGTTAAAAACAACAGCCTATAAACCCATAGCCATGCAAGCCGATGCCAGATTATGCTTGCGCAGTCTGGGACACTTATATATACACAGATGACCATAAACAGATTGGAGGCTTTCCTGTGACGGACACCACGATTTGTCCTGAGCAGACACACAAACACACACACACAAATAAAAAATAATTTTAAAATTTAAAAATCCAGTGTCAACATCATGCTAAAACACAGGACTGGCCACCACTAAAGTAACGTGGACAAATTACTTATCTAACAAGGGCATTTACAATATATAATTTGCTAGACCTCTGCTCCGGCACAGGACGTAAACTCGTCTCTGCCCCGCCAAGACAACGACGAGGCCATGATAGGCATTCGGGCTTAGAAGTAAAAGAACTCAATATATGAGCTTCCCGTTTCTGCCAAGGACGTTTAGTCACTGGAGCAAACTTTCAAAAGGAATCAGTTTAGGCGACAACAATTGACGCATGTGGGTCTCGTGCCTCCTGATCCACAGCCTCCAGTCACTAATACCTCGATGAGCTGCCCTGCAACGTACCATCTTAAATTACGTTTATGTACAAATACTCAACATCCACAGGAGCCGTAACAATCAAAGTATTGACCATTGACCACTTTATAAATAGAAAAAGAAGATCCTAGATCTCCAAACCTAAACCACTTTAAGAAGCTCTCGGCTCGCAGGGCAGCCGCTACGGAAGGGGGGGACAACCGGACTCTAATAATAATAATAATAATAATTGATAATTTATATAGCGCTGTATCCCAGTAGGGAACCAGGCTCACAGCGCTTTACATTGAGATCATAACATACATATAATAATTAAATAACCATTCATACCATAATAACAACATAAAGGACAGTACATTGCGCACTAGTCGCTAATCATTAAAACAAATGAAGAGCTCAAGGGAGGAAACAGCTATGTCACATTTTTGTAGTTTTGAGATAGTCAAGTTTTAAAGTTTAAAATTATACAGATTTGTTATAAATTAACTCAATATATTTGAATTTTTAATAGAGTCAGAGACATAATTTTTTCATAAAACCTCATTCAGAGCATCCTATTTTTCATCCGCTATCAGATATATGAGATAACAAAAAAATTTCAAAAATGTCACATAGCCGTTTCTTCCCTTGTGGTCTTCAAATGTTTTTTTCTTCAATTTTGTAAATACATTTTGATAAGATGCGTTTTAACTGTAGACGTGTCGCAATCGTCAGTTCGAATACTACGGATGTGTAATGGTAGAGAATTCCATTGTATGGCCGCACAAAAAGAGAATGCCCCTTCACCAAAACTTTTATTTCGTGTCTTATGTATGTGTTTTAGTTCGGGGCCCTAACAAAAGGTGAGACCTTTAACTTTGATAGTGGTCAATTGTTTCTGGGGATGGGCCTAGGTCCATTCCCTTGGTACGCTGAACAATCTGCCATGTGCCCCCCTCTCCCACTAAACTACTCACCATGTTTAGGATGATTGGCACCGCCATCACGGCAGACAGACACCAGACGACGACCACCACCAGCTTGGCGTGACGCATCGTGCAGATGGACCTGGCCTTTAATGGTGACGCCACGGCTATGACTCTGGAAGGGAATTTAAAAGAAAACCTTAGAATCATAAAAAAAAATACTTATTTAAAATCCTGATACCACATTAATATTTTTTAAAAGACATTTAGAAAAGAGCACAAGTTATGCACACTGAAACATTTTTATATGTTCCAATCTTTTCACAGCGACCGAATGTTATTATTTTAAAATTGAAACCAACCGAAAGTTTTCTGTAAACAAATAAAATAAATTCGGCTGAACAAAAGGCCGAAACCTAAAGCTAAATGCGAATTTTGATCGAAAGTAAATCAGAAATATATGTAACCAAAGATGTAATATGCAAATAATAATGAAACAAAGGCGTTAAATATTTTTATTTATTGTAACTATGTATTCCCTTATCAAGATATAACCAATACGAATTTACTGATTGCATAGACGGGAATTCGTTCTATTTATATAAAATGAAAAGCAAAAAAATAATTATAGAAATTTGTCATTCATTGACATTATTCACAACACTATGAACAATTGTCTTTGACAACATTTTAAGCAGTGTCATGATAAATTCATAGTCTAGTCTCATATTGTGGAACCCTGAGATTACTCTCTGGAAACTTTGGCAAACACCTGGGAAACTTGTTCGACATGCTGAGCTGTGTCAGACAACATTGTCTGAGCGTAAGAGTCACTCATGGCCCTAACTCCCCGGCTATGTCCAACTAAATCTGACAAATGATAAAGTTGAATAAACTAAGGGTTCTAAATTATTTTTATTTTTTTTACGAAAGACGAAGAATTAATAGCATCGTAAAACGATTATTTTTTTCCTTTCTTCTGCTTCTGTGTTCGCTAAATATTAATCATTAGCAAAACATCATAGCAAGAAGTCGAACAATAATGCAATCGAAAATTCTTCAGATAAGGATGAAAACTGAATATGTTGGCACCGAACGAAAATTTGGTTGCAGTCTTATTATGGAATGTTTAATTCATTTTCATTATGATTCATAAAAGTTTTGTGCTCTTGAAAATTAAAGATTTTAACTGTGCACCTTTTTTAGCACTGTCGAAAACAAAATTGAATCGATTGAAAATCCTTTTATTTATCGATGTGCTCAAATACAGCATATTATGTTTAAAATCCAACACTCAACCCAAAATAGCGAATCCTTTTTTAAATAATATATTAATAAGGAAACAATCAAACAATGCAACCAAAACAAAGTTTTAAAATACATGTATATATTAAAATAAAATACGAGTGGAAAATCATTGAACAGATCATTAAAAGTTTGTTATATTAAAAAATCAACATGATATCAATATGCCCCCATATGTATGTAAATATGATATTTTAATAATATAAGCCTTGTTGAAAGCACTGAAAGTTCTATGCCCCTATCCCCCTTCTCTCTACCAAAGCACTATCGACCTGAACAATCTTAGAAGTCAGCAGTCAAGTCAGCAGTCAAGTCAACAGTCACAAGTACGGAGAGTTATCTTATCGTGTCTCAGTACCAAAGGACGGCAACTCGGAGTATCTCCTTCCCCCCTTTGCAGCAAGGGGCCAGGACTCGTGGTGATGTGCGGCAAAGATAAGTTGTGCTTTATGATCGTTCACACGTCTTTAGTGCTTACTTACTGTGTTCTCGGGTCATTAGCAACAGGGTTACTTGCTGGGAGGGAAACTGTAAGGGGTGGTAGAGGTGCGGAGGGGACAAACGCTTATTCCTTGTATGACAAAAATAATCTGTATTCATGCGTGATAGAGACATTAATGTTTGTACTGTACTTTCCAAATGAAAATACTAATTTTAAATTAAAAAAAAATATTTGTAAAAAAAAGTGAAACTGTGATTTAGAAGTAATGAAGATTATCGTGTCGTGCTGTATTAATAGCACTGTATTGTATTTCAGAACCATAGTTCCGCTCTTTCGAAAGAATGCGTAATATGAGACAATTTTGGTATTATCTTTTTGTGGGCTTTGGTGATGGGTAAATGTATAAATAAAAGCTTATACAATATGCGCATACTTGAAAAATGGAATGACAACGTCGAATATTTTCCTGCGAGCTCCTTAAAATACTTTATTGAGCACAATAAAAATAAACTGAGTATTCCATCGTGTTGCCAATACGAGGTGGTTACTTCCCTTTTCTAGGTTATAAAATAAAGAAAATTCCCAGCCGCTTAAAATATGTTCGAAGTTTGTGGGAAAAGTTCAGCTAATAGAGATAACGTAACTTTGTTTGAGTTGATGAAAGGGAAACTGAGTTTAGTGAACACCGCCTGTTTAGAGATTACGCCGTTCTCGGCTGAAGCAAGTGTTGTGTTGGATTGGAAGTGATGAGTTGAAATTCGCGTTCTCCTTTTTTTACGCTCCCGAATCGAAGAAGCACGATTGTCGGTGCAAACGTCTGGGGGTTACACATTAGACGAGTATATTTGGGGGATTATAAATAGACTAGCGAACCAACGTAAAATAAGAAAATTGATCTATTAGAGTGTAGATCGGGCTAACGAGAAAAATGATATGGAAAGCTTACGGTTAGTCATAAGACATGCATTTCATTGGAGCCCATAATGAATGCGTTTAGGCCTATAAGCAATAAAGAACAAACACAGGAGGAAGAACGTGTGCAAGAGAAAATGTCATTTAGGATTAAGCACACTGAGGGACTGCCCCTTCCGTCACATAACAAACAGTCAATCGTAGGTGCAGTCTGACGAATAAAGCAAGCGAATACATTGACCCAAAGACAAAAAGAAGTTGCTTGTATTTCGCCTAAATTCTTGTAGATACAACAACGATAATGGAAAATAAAATACTGGAAGCTGCTTTTCGGGAATCCAACTCGGGTCCATTAGGGCGTTAGCCCCGCAGCTTACCAAATGACTAAATATACGGTAGCACACGAGGCGTCGGGGCTTTTAAAACTTTTTATGCATGTGTTTGTATGGATATGTGTGATGGTGATTTGTATTTGTTTGTATGGCTTTGTTTGCGGCGTGTGTGTGTTCTTATGCGGTGCTGGTATGTGTTTGTATGGATATGTGTTTGTGGCGTGTATGTGTTCATAGGCGGTGCTGGTATGCGTTTGTATGGATATATGTTTGTAGCGTGTATGTGTTCTTAGGCGGTTCTGGAATGTGTTTGCATGGATATGTGTTTGCGGCGTGTATGTGTTCTTATGCGGTGCTGGTATGTGTTTGTATGGCTTTGTATGTGGCGTGTATGTGTTCTTAGGCGGTGCTGGTATGTGTTTGCAAGATTGTGTACGTGGTGCGTGTGAAGATTGAACTGTGAATTTGCATGATTGTGTTTGTATGGGATGTGTGCGTTTAAGAGAGTGTTTGTATGATTGTATATGGGATGTCTTTGAGAGGTAGTGTTATTACAATTATTTGTTGGATGTGCGTGTAACGGTGTTTTTATGTGTGTGTATTGTGCGAATGTGCTGTGCGAATGTGCTGTGCGAATGTGCTGTGCGAATGTGCTGTGGGAATGTGCTGTGCGAATGTGCTGTGCGAATGTGCTGTGCGAATGTGCTGTGCGAATGTGCTGTGCGAATGTGATGTGCGAATGTGCTGCGCGAATGTGCTGCGCGAATGTGCTGTGCGAATGTGCTGTGCGAATGTGCTGTGCGAATGTGCTGTGCGAATGTGATGTGCGAATGTGCTGCGCGAATGTGCTGCGCGAATGTGCTGTGCGAATGTGCTGTGCTAATGTGCTGTGCGAATGTGCTGCTATTTCCTGGAAGAACGTGGTAACCCCCGCCCACCCCATCCACCCCCCTACTCCCCAAACCGAGAGATGAGGTAACTGTCCAGTGAAACAAGACAGGAAATGCTTGATTACTTCCCTTAACTGCTAACTCCCCCCCCCGCGCCCCCCCAAAAGCCCGTTCTACCCGCCCTCCCCCAAACAAAAATAACGATAATCTATAGGCGCTAGTTAAGTCACCGACCGACCTGGTCCCAACAAACGTTACAAATTGACGGAGATCGACAGTCTGGAAGTTTGATGGATGGTAATAGATGGGAGATATTGCTGGGGTGTGGTGGCTGGGGTGATGGTACGGCTGTGTGGGGGGGGGGTGGGGGGAATACAGCGAGTGGATACATCGCGGGGGCTTCGGTATTCGGGTGGAAAATGCTTCATTGTCATTTAACGAGGTTACGAGTACGCACTTTTCAAATTTTAAAATTAATTTTTTTTTAAACCCTCAAACCGGTTGGTTTCTCTCGAAATTTGTGCATCTTATTTATTTTGAATGGTCTCAAGTACACAACTAAGGTCTAAATTATATCAATGGTTTTAATTACAAAAACCACCAAACATTTACACGGTATCTATTATATGTAAAAAAAATTAAAGACAGTCGAATTTCTCCTTAACTAATAATAAGTGCAACGCTGACCAAAGTGTGCCTATAAGCCTGTTTGATTGTCATCTTACATTGGTATGACAGCTTGGCACCTGTGATTTTGTCTTTGGCGTGGCTGTGGGGTGAAGAAGTTATATTCTACCCATTTGTGGATGCTCTAACTGTGGGCGGGGCATTGGGGGCTGGCTGATGGGTGTCAAGTAGACACTTTGAGACAGGGGGGTGGGTGATTTGCTTGGATGGTGCTGGCTTGGAGGGGGGGTGGGGGCGAATTTAGGTCGATGTGAGGCATCCCGTTATCGGGCAATAAGATCATCCTATTGGTTACGTCATCGGGTTTTCCGCTATCAGAACCGGGACGCCCTCACACTCCCCCCCCCCGCAACACACCCACTTTTAACTCTTTCACTTTTTTAAAGATCACTCTGACCCGTGCCGATGATTGGATCAATATCCTATCGCTTCATCTCCACGAACTTTCCTTGAGATCACAGTCTCATTTAGTACTGGACACCTGGCAACGCTAGAACTGATCCTGACGTTTTCAAACACATAACTAATCTTTTTTATTTATTTATTATTTTTATTTCAATTTTTTTAAAAATAAATTTAGAAACGTGCTTTTTTTAACAGATTCGTAGAACTATTAGATCGATGTGGACCGTTGGGATGGATGGAACATTAGAAAAGAATTGACCGCTTAGGTGATTGTGAAATTTGGATGGATTGGGCCGTATAGAGGGATTAGACCATGGATATATTGGATGGATGAGACCTTTGGATAGCCTAGACCGTTATGATGGATGGAACCTTTAGATAAGGGGTACCAGATTGAAAAATTAAAAACCCATTGGGATATATGTGGACAGTTGGGACAGGTGGGTACAGCATGTACAGATTGGGAACCGTCTCGATATAAAAGTTTCGCAACGATAGAGACACTGGGTAATTATGTAGGTGGAGACAAACTGCATAAGGAAAATAGATTTCGAGCTTTAAGATAAAAATGACAAAGGACTCCAGTGATTAGAATAGAGAAGATACATTGCCAATAAATACATATCCCCCACGCAATATCTTAAACCACAATAAAATAACCACTACATAAAAAACGAAACAATTACAAACAAAAACCTCAATTTGAAGTCTATTTTTAGCGCTGCTCATATCTTCATTTCTATTTCAGATCAAGCTGGGCTAGTGGAATTGGGCAATAATAACACGTGGTGTCTTTCTTGGTCTATTTCATGCACAATTCGTGCACACAGACGGCACTCAACAACTGGGAATGATCATCGCAGACTGCAGCGGGGAGAGGGCGGGGTGTCTAAATGTGTGCGGTGAGTTTACTTAATTAGGCAGGGGGGGTATTATTTACATTGGAAAAAAAAGGGGGGGGGTTGTACTCGAATTCAATCAAACATTTTTTTAAAGACCAAGAAAGCCCAACCACATTTTTAAATATATCCTAAACCTGCCCCGGTAGACAGGTGAAGGGGATTTTTATCGGCTTTTAAATATTGTTTGATTGAATGTCTGACTGTTGACTGTAGGGGGTGCTCATGGAAGGATTTAGGGCAACTCTCTGATTTAAAAAGTATAAAAGCCAATATTGTCTTACTTAGAATGAGGCTAAGTTGCCGGCTTTTAAGAAATATAATTTGAAATCGTACAATGAGAAGTTTCTCAGTAAATCCTTCGAGGCTTTCATCACATGCAATGTGAAGGTCCATAGCAAGGGTTCCATACATTACATTCATTATATGTATTTTAGAGTGTAGCTGTACGATTACTACTGAAATATTTTAAACGTTAACTGTTAGAACTGGCTCAGGAAATGACCTACTGCAAAAAGAATCAAACATATCAAATCCCTCAAGATCTGCCTCATCACGCCAAAGTCTATTAAGTCTCAGTAACTGTAAAACGTGTGATAGAGTATTTGGATGATTGAGGATGGGACTATGAATACAGCAGGAAACAATGGCTCTTGGTGGACTTGTAAGGAATTGATAAAGAAATTGATAAAGAAATTGATAAAGAAATTGATAAAGAAATTGATAAAGAAATTGATAAAGAAATTGATAAAGAAATTGATAAAGAAATTGATAAAGAAATTGATAAAGAAATTGATAAAGAAATTGATAAAGAAATTGATAAAGAAATTGATAAAGAAATTGATAAAGAAATTGATAAAGAAATTGATAAAGAAATTGATAAAGAAATTGATAAAGAAATTGATAAAGAAATTGATAAAGAAATTGATAAAGAAATTGATAAAGAAATTGATAAAGAAATTGATAAAGAAATTGATAAAGAAATTGATAAAGAAATTGATAAAGAAATTGATAAAGAAATTGATAAAGAAATTGATAAAGAAATTGATAAAGAAATTGATAAAGAAATTGATAAAGAAATTGATAAAGAAATTGATAAAGAAATTGATAAAGAAATTGATAAAGAAATTGATAAAGAAATTGATAAAGAAATTGATAAAGAAATTGATAAAGAAATTGATAAAGAAATTGATAAAGAAATTGATAAAGAAATTGATAAAGAAATTGATAAAGAAATTGATAAAGAAATTGATAAAGAAATTGATAAAGAAATTGATAAAGAAATTGATAAAGAAATTGATAAAGAAATTGATAAAGAAATTGATAAAGAAATTGATAAAGAAATTGATAAAGAAATTGATAAAGAAATTGATAAAGAAATTGATAAAGAAATTGATAAAGGAATTGATAAAGGAATTGATAAAGATATTTTGTCCAACAAATTAACAGAACTCCTATGGGATTGTGGAAGTAAAATTCATTGATGGAAAACATTATCTACGAAGTAAATAACACTTTGCATATGTTGCATGCCCTTTAAAAAATTCCATTACAATCATCAATGTATCATATTATTCCGGACACGTACTTTAATAATTTTCGCTCAAAATATTCTCCAAAGAGCCAATAAAAATATAAACATAACTTGGTCCCATTTTGGTTACCATCGCAACTCCACTAATTTGGTATTTAAAAAAAAATGTCCATAGAACTCAAACGAGATTAATTTTAGGACAAGCTCAGCCAAACGTGATATGGGACCTATAGTTAAAATGTAAACATTCTAATATCTTGTGACATTTCTTTCCTCCTCTTCTACCCTGTACTTTTGTTGAGTTCTTGCGCCCATGTGACCTCATTTCGTTTCTCTGTTGTTGTTGTTTTTTTAATTATAATTATTTTTAAATCCTTTATATTAACTCGTGGTGTCTGCACCCTTGATTTCTTGAATGCTTGATTGCTTGTCGCCAAAGCTTTTGATCAATTTTTAACCCACTTCCTCGTACGCTAGCGAGCTGAAATTTTACAGGCAGTTTCGTAACAATAATAAAAACAATGTATCAAAATTTCAGATCGATCGCATGTACCGTAATTAAATTATTGATTTTTTAGATTATTTTATTTATTCCTATGTATCATGCTATTTTTTGAGATAGAGCGTGGCGGTGCGTATTATATTGAACAACCTTTTTGTCGCGCAATAAGGTGCGTATTTTATTGACAACTCTTTTTATAAACATATTCCTGATCGGTGCGCATTATATTAAACATGTTTTACGACACAACTGCAATTTTGTATTTCTGGATGGTCTGGCGCTGCGTATTATAATGAACATTCCTTTAGTTACGTCTCGTACATAAAGGATTTATAGTGAAAAACTTGTTTTTTTACGTTTTTTTTAAAATTAAATCCTTTATATTAACTCGTGGTGTCTGCGGCCGACCGACCGACCGCCCTTGCTTGTCGCCAAAAATTTTGATAGATTTTTAACCCACTTGCTCGTAAGCTAGCGAGCTGAAATTTTGCAGGCAGTTTCGTACAATAATAAAAACAATGTATCAAAATTTCAGATCGATCGCATGGACCGTAATTAAATTATTGATTTTTTAGATTATTTTATTTATTCCAATGTATCATGCTATTTTTTGAGATAGAGCGTCGCGGTGCGTATTATATTGAACAACCTTTCTGTCGCGCAATAAGGTGCGTATTTTATTGACAACTCTTTTTATAAACATATTCCTGATCGGTGCGCATTATATTAAACATGTTTTACGACACAACTGCAATTTTGTATTTCTGGATGGTCTGGCGCTGCGTATTATAATGAACATTCTTTTAGTTACGTCTCGTACATAAAGGATTTATAGTGAAAAACTTGGTTTTTTACGTTTTTAAAAAAAAATCTCTACTTAATTATGTTTTCTATGGTGTGGTAGGTTATATATTATGTAAATTTAATTTAAATACTTGTGCTTGCTGATTTATAGCGACGAACGCATGTTCCGAAACGCTCAAATATGTAGTTGTCAATTTATAAAGCTTTAATTATTTATTTAAATCACACAATTTTTATTTTTTATTTTTTTATTTATTTTTTTATTTATTATTATTTTTTTTTGGAAAGCTTTATCGCAGTCCGATTGTGTATAAAACAGATAATTCGACACTTGGATGTAGAAAACCATTTGGGCATTTAATGTCTGCGTGTCTGTGCCGCGGTGTTTTTAAAGATTGTATCATACTAAGTGGCCGCTCAGTTGCTGTCTTATGACTATTGTAATATCCTGGACTCCAAATGACAGTTCAAATATCCAGTTGTCTTTTGTCCTTTTAAAATTCCACCCTTGTATTCCTACCACCAAAAACATCGTTTGTATTTGACAGTCCAATCACTGAGTTTGTCTTTTGACATGCAGTTCAAAAATTGTGTTTCTCTAACAATATTGAACTCTGAAATATGAACATTGAAAATTTAACTCTGAGCAGTTAGATCAAACACGAAACATAGAATACTGAACACTGAAACATAAAAAGCTGAAAATTGAACTTTAAAACCTGAATATTGAACACTGAACATTTTTTAACTTGTAACATCGAACAATGAACATGGAAGATTGGACATTGAACATGGAAGATTGGAAATTGAACATGGAAGATTGGACATTGAACATGGAAGATTGGACATTGAACATGGAAGATTGGACATTGAACATGGAAGATTGGACATTGAACATGGAAGATTGGACATTGAACATGGAAGATTGGACATTTAACATGGAAGATTGGACATTGAACATGGAAGATTGGACATTGAACATGGAAGATTGGACATTGAAAATGGAAGATTGGACATTGAACACTGACCACCGAATACACAGAAACCCCATTTAAATCTCTCAATGCTTATTTTCGTTCCTTAATATTGTATTCTATACCAGTTTTTTTCTGTATATATTTGCACATTCAAGTTCCACCCGGGCACCCACATTTCCACATTCCATTAAAAAAAAAGCACATGCTCCCAACAGCAGCAAACCAAACACTGGCCATTCATTGACTGGCTGCTGCAGACACAAATCTCACCGTGAAATGTTCCATTAAACGACTCAGGACGCCAGAACACACAAAGCTCGTCTTTGAGGCCCCCGGGGTCTCTTCACCACTGCTCACTTTATCAACAGTGCTTATCACGTTAAAAAACACGTTGGCTATTGGGCAACTACACCTTGTACTTGATGAAAACTTGAGGTGTGGAGGTCCCATGGGAGATTGAAATTGAAAACGAAAAGAAGAAGAAAAAGAAGAAGGGACGCGGGCCGTTTCGGAAAAGGGTCTGTTGTATTGTAAGCTCTATTGAGGTCAAGGGTTATCGGGTGATGTAGGCGTTGTCAAGTCTTAGATGTGAAGAGATTCGGACTCGTTGTTTGGGGGGTGGGGGAGGATCGAGAGGTCGTCGCAACACGTCACGGCTATGGAGTTTGCTTATACGGATCAAAGCGTCATATTATAGATGGACCTGTTGCTTGATAGAGAGCTTTGAGGGTATCCTAGGTGGCCGAATCTCCTTTTACTCACATCAACACACAAATCATAATTTGTATGCATCACCACAATCTTAGCAAAGTCAGACCGTGGGTTCATTGGGTTTATTACATTGTATAAGAATGTTATGACAGAGGTTGTGGCGTATGGAAGCCACAATTGGTGTGGGTCCTTTCTCATAACTTAAATCGGCAAGGTGAATATTCTGGAACCCAATTTGTGGATTCCACAAATGTCACTAAATATCAATTTACTCTAAAAATTGAACCGAATCTTTTTTCATTAATTGACCTTTTCGGTCTAAAACCGCCTGTTACCGACAACTGAACATGTGGAAAAATGTTAAAATCCTTCAGAGAACACTGTAAAAAAAAACATTGACGAATGCTGATTTTTATTACACTCGGAAACGTTTTCCGTTTTCCAACTTTTCTTGGTAATCTACGGGTGTTAATTCTCAGTATGTCCGAGTACCGAGCACACGGTCCTGAGATAATAATTCAACTGTTTTAATTTTTACTAGACTATTGTGCGTCAATGTTGTTGAAATATTTTCAAAGACTCCAAGTAACCATTCAGAGTTGTCGAGCATTTCCACATGAGACACTGACACATCAGAGAAATGCGGCGTGGAAGCTTTGACACAAGGCTTCTCATTGTAGTGAGTCACGTGACCAGATCTGAGCCCCGCCCCGAGGTCACAGGTTCACAAAAAGTGTGAGAAATATTTGAAGAAGATTGTGACAATAACTTTGACCATCAACGATGTCCCTGGTATAACAATTTTTTGTGGAGGGTTGAGGGGGACGTAACTCGCTTCGTTGATCTTACAGACATTTTGTTTCGTAAATATTTCTGATTTTTAATTTTATATTTTATGAATAATTATAGTATCATCCCTTTTAACGTTAAAATCGTATAAATTAAGGCGTGTATTCTAAGACAGGAAGACGTCATAACTCATTGTCTAATGCAGTGGCGTCGCTAGGGGGTGCGGTTTTGGCGGGCCGCCCCGAGTGACACCATCAGGGGGGGGGGTGACATCAAAATCTAAAATGTTACTCTGTACGATTTTATGTCCAAAAAAAAAGAGACGACAAATTTTTTCACCTAGAAAAAATAAACGAAATACAACGAAATACGTTAAAAGCATAAACTTATTAATAGAATATTTATTTAATTTTTTTTTAAAAAGAGGGAACGATATTGAGAATTTACTGGAATTATTTTTAAGTCAAAATGCAACGTTATACCTTTTCTGGCTTAAATAATTCTTTAATAATGATTGACTTTAATTTTGAAAATAGGGCTGCGGAAATTAACCATTAATTTCTCAATTAATCGTATAAATTTTGTAACGATTCAAATTTTTTTAACGATTAATCGGCCCACCACGTATAAATGTGCTGGAAGTCAAAAAGTAAATTATTTCGGCCGATAAATATAAACTAATTTACGGACGATTACACGAACATTTTGGTTTTAAACTATTGACTGACGCGAATGTTCAAAATGTTGATAAAGGTTATGTGTCCATTGAGAGAAATCGTTTGCATACCATGCAATGTTCCATCTAAGTCTAAGTTTCGTTGGTCCATATGCAAAGTTTTAAAAAAACTGGTGTGTAAAGTTGCACAACATCTATTTTTTGTGCAATATTTTACAAAATTTGCTGCGCGGTGATTCTTAACTCCTGAGTGGCGTCGGTCAAATATCTGCGCAGCTACGCTGCTTAAAGGGAACATTGCTACCATGGTTCTAACACTTCACTTACATATCACCTGCAAACCAAACATCCACTACAGTATCAAAAACTTCAGCTGAGACAATCTAAAGCTATATGAACGATTGTTCAGCTCGGCTGGTTATATCGTCAATAAGACCCGCTCATCACTTGAACCAAATAATGTCAATAGACATGTCTGTTTGCGTTGTTGGTTAAAAGATGTCACATAAAGATTATATTCCAGTGTTATTTCGATTTTCGACAAGTACGTTTAATAAATGTTACTTATGACACAATGAATTTCAATTTTTGGCTTTAATCGAAATTAACGATTAATTAATCGTTATTTTTTTCAATTAACAGCCCTATATGAAAGGTATAAAAGGAGGCCAAATGACAATTAAATTATGGACATGTTCAAAAGTTAGAGGAATTTAAAAAAAAATTAATAAATGTTCTTAAAGTTTGACGGGCAAGACTTAAAATTTAAAAGAAATATCATTCAATTAATTAATAAACAATTTTTTTATAGTTCAAAGCTTGTCTGACATGTTGAAAACATTTTCCTTCTTATAATTGTTGTTGCATGTCATCAAAGAGCGCTTTCAGCGTGCTATACCTACTAGGTCAGTGGTTCCTAACCTTTTGGGGTCCATGCACCCCTTCAGATGCCCAAAAAAGTTCATGCACCCCCTCGTGAAACTTGCAGAAAATGGATAATAAACTGTGTTTATTTTAGGAGCACAACAGTTTTCACCATAGGCAACAAGGCTTTTTGTAAGAGATCTGCTGCTTCTTATGATCAATCAGCGATTTAAATCTGGGGACTGTTTTTGGACAAAGCAACTCTCATGTCATCCTCTGCATTCAACTTATTCATTTCCTTGGTCTTAATCGCCAAAGGTGTGGAGAATCCTGCTTCACTGAGTTAGTTTGTGGCAAATGGAAGGAGAGTCAGTACTGCCCTCTTGGCTAGTTGTGGGTAGGAATCTAGCTGCGCGCACCAAAATTCAATCGAGGTATTGCAACTGAAGGCACTCCTCGGTACTTCTCTGGTTATCAAATCAACCAGGTCATCTTTAGCAAAGTTACTGTCATCAATGTTGTCCAAGTCACAGAGAAAAGGATTGTGAATCCAAATGTATTTCCTAGCAATTTCTTGACAGAAATACCCATCAAAGGACTTTTGCAATGTTGAAAGGTGCTCTGAAATTTCCCCTTTGATTTTGTCAGGCAGTGATCCCTCAGTGCTTCCTTCTGCACCAGGTATTACAACTTCATCCAAGAGTGGAAAGTTGGCCAAGGTGGACTTTTCTAGTCGTCGTTGGAATAGTGGCGCTTTGTTAAGGAATGCTTGCAATCTCTCAGTAGCATCCATTACAGTCACAGCAGGTCCTTGGAGAGATGTGTTCAACTCATTCAAGATGCTGAAGATGTCAGTCAGGTATGCCAAGTAATGAATGAAATTTGGACAGTCAAACTTGTAAGCAAGGTCACTCTCTTTTTCTCGCAAGAAAATGGCAAGCTCCACTCTCAGTTCTACTAACCGAGAAAGTATCCGTCCCCTGGACAACCAGCGCACCTCAGTGTGGTAGAGCAGAACTCCATGCTCAGAGCTCACCTCCTGACAGAACAACTTGAAGAGGCACTGGTTCAAGGCATGTGAGCGGATAAAATTTACAACTTGGACTGCAGTAGAAACAACTGACTTCAAGATTAGAGGTAGAGTTTTGCATGCCAGGGCCTGACGATGAAGGATACAGTGTGTAGTGACAATATCTGGAACTTCTTTCTTTACCAGTGCTGAAAATCCTGACTTATTACCGAGCATGCAGAGAGCACCACCTGTGAAAATTGAAGAAATTCTTGAAGTCAAGTCAAACTGGTTTTCAGTGAAGAATGCCCTGACTAGCTGCAGCACATCAGCAGCTTTGGTAGTAGCTAGGAGTGGCTTACAAAAGAGAAATTCCTCCTTCAGCAATCCACTGAGAACATATCTCAGAAATACAAGAATCTGACTGCATTGTACTACATCAGTGGATTCATCCAGCTGCATGCTAAATGGAAAAGGACTGCTTCTCATCTCGCACAAGACTTGATCCAGAATGTCTGCAGCCATGTCACTAATCCTGGAATGAATAGTGTCATTGGACAAAGGAACGTTCTCAACTTGCTTCCTCTGCTGGTGACCACACATCAGTTCCACCATCTCCAGAGCACAAGGCATCATCAAAGTTCTCCAATGGTGTGGGGCTTCTTGTTCTTTGCAATAAGATATGCAACCTTGAATAATGCCTCCAGTGCATGTTTCTGTGACAAAGAAAATCCAAGCTTGGGCAAGGTACCTGGGTCAAGAAGCGTGCTGTCTTCTGCTTGAAGACCTCAACACTGTCCTTGGAATTGGATGGATGGACTTTCTCCAAGTGCTCTCGGAGTCTAACAGGCTTCATGTTGTCATTGCACAGGATTTTTCCACAGAGGAAGCACTGAGGCTTTTAAGTTCCATCTCTCTCTTTTAATTTTTTTTTAATTTATTAACGATTTTGAGGGAGTGATGACAATCGGAAAGTCGTACCAGTCACAGGCAAATTTTTAACTGACAAAGTTGATGTTTTTAATGACCGGAATTGTATGCTCAACTCAAAATTTTAGGTTTCAATGACGAATAATGGCTTACAATTTACGTTTTTAAGACCTTTGCAGCGTACCGAGCAATAAAAGTGAAGAAAAAAAAACCAACGTTTACATCCTCTCAAAACAGTTAAAGAGTCACCGGAAGCCATATATCTGACGTATTTGATGACAAAATTAAATTATTTTTAGAAAACTGACTTAAAACACGAATTTCCGAGGAACATGTAGAGCTAACCGTTCATTTTGCGAAAAAGTTTTTCCGTCAATTTTCGACATGCCCAGAACGATGCGCGAAGGTTGTATATGGGTGCCCTTAAACGCGGCACGCCTTGCTTATGGTTTACATTTTCAGATTATCAGTTTTTCTTCCTTTTTTTTTCCTTCTTCTTTTTTTTTGTCTTCCTCTTTTTCTTTTTTTTTCTCTGAATGGTTCATGCACCCCCTGGAACCTGCTCATGCACCCCTTGGGGGTGCATGCACCACTGGTTAGGAACCCCTGTACTAGGTAGTCCATCTTGAAAAATTACCATATATTAGAACAATCGCCTCCAATCTTCATCTGAGCTCTTTTGTTGTGTGCTATTTTATGGGTCACCGTCACGAAATTTATTAATAAGTTACAATAAGACAACAATTTAAAGAAGACAAATTACAAAATGGTGGCGGCACTAGGGGAATGCCAAGGTGCGGACCTCACCATTTGACATCATGACAAGGGGTAGCACCAAAATGTAAAATTATGTTCCCGTTATTTGGCACTGGAAGACTAGGGGAAGTTAGGGTAAAGTCGTGAGGGGGTGACACTATGAGCTACCGCCCCGGGTGACACCAACCCTAGTGACGCCTCTTGTCTAATGTTCTATTTTTAGACTACATTTTAACGGAACAATGCTTTTAATCATAAATACAGACCTATCAATAAGTTCTCAAAATTGTTAGCATAATAAAATTACGAAAATGTTTTTTCTTGTTCAAGTCCAATACGCTGTCTTAAAGTAACGAAGAATTTACAAATAGCTGATACGATACTTTCTTCTCAATATACCTACATTTACATATTGACTCGTATCTTTTATTAAATTTCATTAAATTTGTGAACCTAAAATTACATGATGCTTCTATTAATAAATTTCCCTTTAGAAATGACAAGCCCTATTGTAAGATTTTCTTACTCAATTTTCGCGATTTTTATTTGGTATTTATTTCGCTGCAATGCTTTCTTTTTCTTTTTGTTTTCTTTATATTTAGTCAGTCACACTCTGCGACCCTTACCAGTGGCGTCTCCCAAATAATTTTCACTTTAAGGCTCTAAAACACAAAACAAACGCATTCTGTTTCAGTAATAAAACTATGTAACAACAATTTGTAAAACATTAAAAAAATAATCAATCGGATAAAATTTTACTCTTTTACCAGCATTACTAAATATTATGATGCAGCTATCGCCATGTTGCTTCTCCGTTATCGTATTGTTGTTCTACCGTTATCGTCATGCTATCATCCGCCACTAGCCGTACGTACAAACAGCCTGCCTGTGCTCTCAGCACTGCGTTACCGCACGTACCGTGTCGCTGTCAAAAAGTTATCTTTCTTTTTTTTTCACCTTACCTAAATGTTATCAGCGCTACCAAAGCTCACCACCAGCATTCCACAGGATAGGGGGTGGGCGAGGGTGGAGGCGGAGGGTTAAAGCGGAGGGAGGGGGCGGGGTGTAGCTCCATCCATCCACGTAACGTGCCTATATTTTCTACCCTATCTTGGCGACGAAAGTGAGCCGAATGCGGCACAGTGCCTTACCCTTGTGTTGATAAAAAAGAGTTATCTTACTTATCGGAAAGTGGGAAAAATGACTTTCCAAACACGTCTTTAGACATCAGTAAACTTTTTAACCCCTTTTTGACCCCGAGTCCCCATTCAGTCGACCCCGCCGCCCACCACTGTTACCCCCATACCCACGCCTGCAAAGTGGGGCCGAGCTGAATTACGTAACAGAAGCAGTTAGAGATGTGAGTTGGGGTTAAAGTGGAAAATGATTTTTATAAAACAGTAAATCATTGTCAGAAAATTCCCCTTTATGAAATGAGTTTCTAGACAGTTTTCGTCAATGCTCTTAGTCAAAATGTAAT
Source organism: Ampullaceana balthica (assembly GCA_944989445.1). Taxonomy (NCBI): domain Eukaryota; kingdom Metazoa; phylum Mollusca; class Gastropoda; family Lymnaeidae; genus Ampullaceana; species Ampullaceana balthica. The sequence goes on along the minus strand of CALYLW010000014.1, from coordinate 4,247,937 downwards.
TAAACTTCTTAAAGTTATTCACAAATTAACACAAATTTGGTCATGTTTATGAAAACACTCTCTTGACCATTATCTCTCTTGATATTACCTCGAATGTCAGTTTGCTATCTCATACACTACAGATGCTCTTTCTATACAGAAGATTATTGCGTCATACTTTTATCCATGGTTTATGTCTAGTCTTGAATCTGTTATATAGGGGTTTTAATGTTGATAGTATGTTAGTTTTCATGGCTTGTTCAGCCAACCCATTCCACTCCCGAAATCCCAGACGGGAAGGAGGATTTGCATGTGTTTGTTCTAGCGAATGGAGCAAGAAAAGTGCTATTAATCCCTGTCGCATATCTGAGTGTTGTATGTGCGACACAGACTTCAGAGACATTAACCGCGTCACAGCCTTTCTGTAAACAAATATTTGTGCACCGCACACCCCACATGAATCATATTTAAGATAAACAGATATCATCAAACAATGGCTTCCCTCAGGGTTGCTTTCATGTTGTTGGAACAGAAAATGCTCTGTTTTACTGCATGGATGTGCTCTTCAGAACTGCTACACAAAAGATGACATAAATAAGACCTCGTAAGATTGAAGAAGTTATATAAGATTTCGGCTGGATAACCAAGTCAATAGCCTCACAAGTTGAGGGGTGTGGGTTCGAGCCCACGCAAAGCCACAATAAGAATGAAAAATAAAATATTTAAAAAATCTTTTTTTAAAAGGACACGCTTTTATTTACATATAGAAAGTGAACTAAAAAGAAGGACATAAAAATTTTCAATCCGTGAACCTATCGACTGCACATAAAAGCGTGGGGCGCCCATCACAACTCATTTCTTATTGCAACTACTCTTTTGCATATAGATAATTTTTTCTAATTAATATGATAGTAGCATGTATATGATCAAAGTTGTGAAACTTTAAATGTTTATTAATATTCATACAAATTTGTATTTATGTTTCGCAGCATTGTACATGATAGCGAGTTGTGATGAGGACCCCACGCTTTTATGTGCAGTCGATAGGTTCACGGATTGAAAATTTTTATTTACTTCTTTTTAGTGCACTTTCTATATGTAAATAAAAGCGTGTCCTTTAAAAAAAATATTTTTTGAATATTATATTTTCTACTTTTCAGTAACACAATTTTTTAAATCAATTTTTGACATAATCAATTCAATGTAATTAGTCAAACTTCGTTGTCTATAACTTAAATGTGATAGTGGTAAAAAGATAGATTATTAATTACAAATTTATGTATTTAAAAAAAAACAGTTTCCCCAACTGAAAATTGAACCCAGTACCTCCAGGTCGAAATCAATTAAGCTAACAATTCGGCCAACTAGGCTACACAAATACCAGTTCTTCCTCTTGTATTATCATGTCAATTTAGATTTAGTTTCGAATTACTGAGCTGTTTAACACCTGGAATGTCGTCAGCCATGGCTGGTTGTGAACTCCGGTGACATTCACGTGAAAGTCAAGAATATCACGGATACAGATTATATAGAAGGATAAACTAAAAATGCATTTATTTAATTACGGTACATTCGATCGATCTGAAATTTTGATACAATGCATTGTCATCCAAGATCTATCTGTGTTAAAATTTTGAGATCTCAAGAACCATCAGAAGTGTTTTAATTTTACGTTACAAGATTTGACGGATACAACATACAGTGTGAGTTAAATAAAAGCGTGTAATAAAACAACCCAGTAAAAACAAAGTTTTTGACTATAAATCCCTTATATATGAGACAAAACTAAAAGTATTGATTATGTTCAAAAGTGACAAACATTTACAGACTGAAACCGAAATTATCTCCCCTGGCTTTAAAACTGGGGGAAGGGGGGAGGGTGCATGGACAGGTGGCGTCAACGCGTTAACTCAACTCCAGGTGGTTTACCTGGTTTAAACACGAGATGTGTTCAATGTGGCTGGCCTGAAGTCAAGTGACCCGTAAAATGTAAACAATAGCGACCGCTACATATAGTTTATATAGATAAACTAAAAATGCATTAATTTAATTTCGGTACGTTCGTTCGATCTGAATTTTTGAAATGATGCATTGTTAGGTGACACGGGTCCGTGTGCCAAATTTCAGCTGCTCGATGGCATGACGGGAAGTGGGTCAATTTTGATTTCTTATTTCCCGCGGTGCCCAAGACAGAGAGAGACGGCGGTGAAGTTAATATAAGTGATTTAAAAATGACTAACGCTAAGAAAGTTCTCCACTCAGCTGGAAGGGAATTGGGGCACCCACCAGGTATACCAAGCCCCGAGTAAGCTCTAATGGAGACATCAGGGATCCCTACGACCATCGGTCATGGGACTTACTTACTTACTTACTTATATAACATTTACAGACTTAAGATGTGAGAGAGTTAATCATGCATGTTCAGGTAAAATAAAAGATCACCAGTATACGTGACTTATATCACAAGTTACACGTTGCACATTAAAAATTTATTTAATTAAGAAAACGCGCAATGGTAGACAAGATAATCAGTCTAGCGTCAGTTGTAGGAGAAGATAATCAGCCTACGTGAGTTGTGGGACAAGTTCATCATCTCAACAGTTGAAGAGTTCGAAAAGGGGAGACTACCAATGATAATTATTTGTAGTAGCTGTTGTTTGTTTATTTATTTGACAATGATTGAACAAAATTGATAAACAAAGATATGTGTCTGAGTCAGTGCCTGAGTCTAAGACACGGGAAGTAATTAATCTCTTGAAATCGACCCTTGGCTGTTCTCGACAGCTCTGATAGCTATTCTTTATTACAAAGCTAAGTGTGAGAACCTCTAATTGGAAGAGTTACCTGCTCTCATGTCATCTGTCCAGGTCATAATAACGCGCGAATGTTAATGGAAATTTCCGAACGCTAATTTATAAATATAAGAAACCGTCGGAACTGCGTTAGCGGTATATGAATTTGACCTAGTTTACAATTTATTACAGATTTTGAAAGCGTCCGTACGCATATATTTTATTTAGATTTGGTAAACACTTTTGGGGTAGGGGTTTATGTTGAAGATGTTGCTGAAGTAAATTTACCAAGAATGCATATGAAATTTTGATTAACATCTCATCTCAACACTCCACAACTGAACAGAAACAGCATTGTAACAATTACGTTATAGAGCCGCCTCGGGGAAAGATAAGGGGGGAAAAGCGTCCCCTCCGCCGTAAAGTATATTAGAAACCGTTCCTCCTGGGGGGAAGGGGGGGTAAAGAAACGCCCCCCTCAGCCCCTTACTAATGCCACCCCCATCCAACCCAAGTCCCTAATTTCAACCTCTTTCCAAATAAAAAATAAAAAATCCCCGCCATCTGATAAACGGACCTAACAACTTGCAACGCCCTGCGTGTCATCTGATCACAGGTAAGGCTTGTATACAAACCGTAAACAAATGACCCCCCCCCCAGATACGTTGTCAAGATGCTCCCCTCAGACGACTCCCCCGCCCCCCGCCCCCACGAGAAGCTATCGATTGACCCCCAACACGCTGGTTTCATGCCAGGCTGCCACAAGCGATGGACTCATAGTCGGGCGATAATAAATTTGTTGTCATAGCGGCATGGAGATACGGCCTGCGGTAACCTGGTGCAGCTCAGGTGTGGGTTCACGCGCACGATTCTTTTTGGGTACGCGATCAATCCCCGTGCTGTCTGATGCACAGCATTAAACTTCCGTCATTCTTTAACGTTTGGGAATTTGTCAGCCGGACCTCATATCCTGTGGGCCGAAAAATTGCTGTTTAGACAGCTATACACAATCAATTTGACTATCGAAATGGTATAGATACATTTTTTTAACTTCTGTTTCAGGCCATCTGCCGGTTTTCGTTAAGCCGCTATGCAGCCTTTCATGTAATTTGTACAGAACTGCGGCGAGTTTCTTTTTTTTTCCACCGATTTAAGAATCAGCTGTTACCCTAAACAGCTTTTTCATTCTATGAGTTAAGCTAAAATTTACCTTCTCTGTCTAAGGTAGACTTATACCGACACCTAGCTGCCTTAAAAGTTGAAGCCTAATAATTTTTTTTAAAATTATTATTTCGGCTAATACTCTCTTCATTCATAGCGGACGAGCTAGTGAAATGAGATTTGGATTTCCTTAATGATAATGATTCAAGTATTTCAAGCGACGTATTCATGTTGAAAGTAACAAAAAGCACGACAATTTTTGTAGAAATAAGAGAGTACTAGGTCTTGGGGCTATCAATGCCACTAGTATATTATTAGCTGATTGGCTTAATATAAATAAATAGCCTAAATGATGAAAACATAAATTAAGAGGAAAGAAAGTATTCAAAGTTGAGGATAATTTATTTAGAAAAACTATACTATAGAGTTTTATTTTTATGAAAATCCCAACTCAATTTACAAGAAATTATTGATCAAGCGTGTACACCATATGATTGTACAAACAACACATAAAAGTGGCGAGAGGGATAGCGCTATGTTGTTTCACCAATTCCAATTTACCCAAAAGTGTTTCTGTATTGAATTTTTAATTTTTTTTATTTTTTTAGGTGGTGGGTGGATGCTGACTTGAAACACTTCTCAAATTTATGACGGGATGAAACAACAATATTAAAAAACTATACGAACGGCTCTTAATTCGGTGCCTATCAAACCGTGTGTGTGTCTGTGTGTGTGTGTGTGTGTGTGTGTGTGTGTGTGTGTGTGTGTGTGTGTGTGTGTGTGTGTGTCGCATCTGCTTCATATATCAACTAAGTGCTCGCAGGTACACGTATGAAGTCAGTGTCTTTTAAATGGATTCTGGACATGAATAGGCTTTGGGCATTCTTCATAGACCTCGACAATATAAGATAAAAAATAAAAGTTAACAACGAGAACATGACGTCACCAAGTGGGCATTGCCCCGTGACCATCTGTAGTGAAGTGCAGCTGTTAAGAAAAATGTTTAAACCAATAATTTAAGACACGTGATTTTTATGGAAGGTATTTAAAATCATGATTTGGTAGAGACGCGTAACACATGTTCAAGTTTTTGAATTGCACACCTCGGCGGCTTTCAGAGGGGTAAACCCGATTTATAGTTTTTTCACTCGTCTTTTCCATGCGGTTTAAAATTGATATTGAACTAAGTGCATCACAATAATTGATCACGTCATCCTGATATCTCCAACCCCCTCCCCCCACACACACCTCACAAAACCGGTGAGATTAGAAGACAACAACATTCTATTTTATTTATCTCCAATAATTATGGGGAAACAATTTTCTTAACCACAGAAACTGATTACGGGTTTGGATAAAGTCTGCCAAGGGTTTTCACCCGGTGATAACAACCTGTCTCTATATTGCAACTAATGCGTGGCATCGTCTTACAGCTCACACGACAGCTGCAGAATATAAGTCGGTGTTGAAAATAGATCATTGGGACTCTTTAAAAAAAAGAATGATAGTACACTCATGTTAATTTACATACTGACATATTGTCTATCGGGAAAAAGTGCACTGAATCATGGAAACATGTTTAGATTGCAACAAATACGACCCGGTCTGTAGAGATTTAAAAAAAAATGTAAATTCATTTCAAGAATCCACTAAAGAAGTGAAATATAACGTACACATTATAAAACACATATAATGTACACATTATTAAACACATATAACGTACACATTATTAATCACATATAATGTACACATTATTAAACACATATAATGTACACATTATTAAACACATAGATAAAGAACAGTACAGAAGTGTGGATATTCATTCCATGTTTCCCAAAGTTTTGAATACAATGTAGACGAGGCGAACATTTTTTGCATTAAGCATTTTAAGAATATTATACTTTAACTAGCGTATCACCCGTCAAAAATGACGGAAGTTTTCAAAATAAATACACATCAGATTAAAAAATAACGTAATACAGAGCTTTCATTTATTTTATTTATTTTTATTTGATTCATTTATTATCATATTGAAACAATTTATGCGGAACGTTCGAAAAGTGTTATTTTTGGTGCAGCACTATAAAACAAATTCGATCGCAGCCCCACCTAACAGCATTACATTACATTACAACCATACAGACAACGGGAATTATGTATATTGATTCTGTTGCATGATGTATAATAGAAATGATAATTATTTCAAACGTCTAACGCCGTGTGATGTCACTTGGGGTACTGTGAGATAAGTGTGTACTTTGATGGATTAATTAGGCCTGTATCTACAAGTACTCCATTACCTGATTGGAAATATGAACATGATTATTTGTGACTGTTGTGTGTTTGTAGTATAATGAAGTTATATACAATTTGTCATTTAACATTCGCCATTTCAGTGTCATTCAAGTGCCGCGTGACAGTCACTGAGGTACTTGTGTGTTATCTGAGCTCTATAGTTGGGCAAGGGAGCAGTATTAGCTATTGTGAGACTCAACATTGGGGCATGGACATTATTGTTTTTAAATATCATTTTAGTTTTAAAAAAAATATTTTTCAATCTTTAAAAAAAATATATTACATATTGAATTATCATCAAAGTAATATGATTTACTCTATAAACAACGTATGCTCTTTAAATTCCTGCTAAATTAACTTTTCTATTGGGCTAGGCGCATAACAAGCGGAAAACTGAGTTTCCTTAGTCACACCTTTATTTGACGAAGCTGACGCTGTTAACCACAATAATTTGGGTGAGGTAAAAATATATCAATTGGGAGCCTGAAAAGAACTACATAAATCATTCAACAGAGTAAAAACATCTTAGTCCACCTAAAAAAGAGTCATATAAAAAAAAGAACAATAAAAGAAAAAGTTACAAATAATAATGAAATATTGTTTGTTTTAAACAAGAGTTCATTAAATCATCAAAACAAAGCATCAGTTTAAATAAAAAAAAATGTTTACTAAAATAATGGGTTAAAAACAAATAATGTTCTCGATTTTTTTTTATTTCATCGTTAGGGCCTGTTTCATGGTAAATATGATTGTACGAGATCTTCTGGTAAGCAAGTTAAAAATCGTTTAAAAGATTTCGAAAAGGTAGGAAAATGTATTTAGTTTAAACCAGGGGTGGGTAAACTTTTTAGGGCGAGGGCCGCATTAGTAAGAAATGAAACATCAAGGGGCTGCACCTAACCAAAGTTTAGCATCGATTCAAGTACAAACATATATCTTTAACATAAATTTATTGATTTTTTCGATATCACCGCATGCTTCCGCGGGCCACAAAAAACTCCCTAGAGCGGCCGCTGCGGCCTGCGGGCCGTAGTTTGCTCACCCCTGGTTTAAACCATTTGAATACTTTTTTTTGTACGTGCAGGGTACTTGAATCTCTGCTTTAAATTACGTTAATGTTTCTACCAGGAAAAATCACCAGAAATTTTTTTAAAAGGAAAATAGCAAAAAATATTAAGAGCTAGTGGGGAACTTTTTATATTAAATTTTTGCTCTTAACTCAATGCGACAGAAATACAGCTGTCCACACGATTAGCGCTATTTTACATCCATTGTTCTTATGGGAAACTAATTAAATGAAGTTCTAACTTTTTAAACGTTTCAAAGACTGCATAATTCTGAACTCAAACTCTCATAACATGGAGGAGATTGTCGCAATACTGACGTCAACGCAGCATCGTATTGTCACATTGGTTGAAATATAAAATTTAAAAAAAATTTAAATTTAAAAAAAAATGATCGTTTGAAAAGTTAAACTGCTGTTTAATTTTTTAAAAGTTCTCTTCGGATGCACTAAATAGAGAATATAAAATTTCTATAAAAGTTTGGCCTCCACCATTTAACTTTTCAACGACGACGACACCGTCTATAGGCGCTCTGAATGAACACAACGGAAAACTGAGAACGGTAAATCAAAGTGTGACTGTCAACAAACTAACGTAAAGTTTCAATGTCTTTAGTATAAAGTTTTAAGGTTTTTTAGTGGTCTATAGACAAGTTTTTGACACCATTAACAACGCAAATGTTTAATTTCTCCTCGGGAATAATTTTATTTCATTAATATCTCCAAGCAGATAACTTAAACCCAAGACCAGATGAAAAGACTCTACCCCACGTAAATATATTTTTCTCTGCGTAACCATAAATTCATAGACCAGTAACAGTTCAAAAATGATGAGAAAAATTTAATCTTTATTGAAGATTTTAAAAGCAATCAAAGGTTGAAACAATTTTTCAACGTGACACAATATCGATAATCTCCCATGAAAAAGTTGTTTGTTAAGTCGCCTGTCAAAATTACTCCTTCCATGATCGAGTGAATTTTTCAACACAGTTTTTCTTTCAACATTATCCTTCGGACAGAGTGATATCATAATCGTGAAGTTAAAACAGATTTCAAACACGTATCTCCAAGTTATCTGCTTTCATAATGTTGTCATAAATTCAAAATGTAACCCTGCACACCAGTGCTGACAGCTTGTTGAATATCTAATGATAAAATTTGTGTGTGTGTGGGTGATATTTCGTTTTTGGAAACTTTCTTTTAGCACCCAGGATACGCAGTTAGCTTTAAAAAAAAACTAATAAAGAAAAACAGTTGCTATTACTTCGGAAACAGGGTTATGATTAAATGAAGAGATTGTTCCAATTAACAAAGCAATCACAAGAGGAAAAAATGAGAATTTTTTAAAAACTCACGAAAAGCAAACGCTTGAAATTCTCTTGCCGTTCTTTAATGCGGCTTTCGAGAGAAGTGTTCGGCCGTTTACGACCCAATCCAAATTACTTCATATAATTAAATATTCAGCCCCGAAGCAGATAGTTTATTGGCATTTACTACATCTTAATGAGTTATCTCAACTAAACTCCATGTGTTTTGATTCACCATAATGTGCTGGTGCATATCCTCGTTAATCCTTTGAGGTTTAGACCGCGGTGGGGTTCAATCTTAAGTGTGTTTCTTTGAATTAGTTTTAAACTATAAACCTACATAAATATCAATTTAGTTAATCCAATACGGCATTCTACTGAAAATGATAAGGAGGTTGCGGACTAAAATAAACTGACATCAATAAAATCTATAAAACCGACATCCCGAAGATTCGGGTAAAAATTTTAACCCAATAAATATCTATATAACATTGGTGACATGGACAGAATAACATTCTACAGAGGGAAAAACGGTAATATTCTAACAATAAACTTTCTCTACCGCTCTAGCACAGAAAGTCTATAATACCTAAGCGTAGACAGAAAAAATGTTATACTTTAGCAGAGGACTGTAAGATATAAGAACAGATAGAATTTAACACATAAGAAAAAACTTTATTAGTTAAGCACAGACAGATTGCCATATATTAGCCGAGACAGACTGAAATACTTAAGGACATACAGAATGTAAGAAATAAGCACAGACAGAATGTAGCACATACTGTAATACTTAATCCCAGACATATTGTAATTTGACTTAACCCTAATAAAAGGTCCAGATTTTATTTTAAATACTTTAATGGTAAATAGTGATACATCTGGCAGGAACTGCTCCTTAATATCTACGTTATCCACACCATGACATCCCTCCACTAACGTACTATTTTGCCAAGCTGACATTGACTTATCATTTCCAAGGTCATCTCCTGACCAGTGGCGATAAAAGACGGCAGGGTGGGTCCGCCATTCAGATCTCGCTGATGTCATGAAACCGGAAGACGCCTGTCCAGATAGAAGAGACTCCGTCTGCGCAAATACAGGAAGTCGTAGGTCAAAGAGGTTAAATCGACTCGGACGTATTGAAGTGCCGACAAGGCCGGCAGCGAACTTGTTATTAGAAGAGTTCGATCATTTTGGGGAGACATTTTTGTGATTGCCCATGTGAGGTTTAATTCAACAACACGCAATACGAGAGGAGAAATACATTTTTTTTTAAAAAGAAGACGCTTTATTGATATGAGAAACGACGCAAAATCTGAAATCAGAAAACGCCTTTGAACAATCATTCATTTCCGCATACATTGATCAGCGCATTAACCCCTGGTAAGTGGAATAACATTGCAACGTTTCATCTGGGTTCGCATTTAAAAAAAAATCAAAGCGCTTTGCATTAAAAACTAAAAGCTAAAATGTAGAGCATAAAATGGTTACACTATTTTTCTTCTAGATATACTTCAATGAGAAGCTGGAGACTTGATTTTATTTTAACAGTGGGACCCACGTATCTCGACCTCAGTTAACTCGGTACACTCTTAAGTCGAATTATTTGAAGGGAACGGCCGAGTTATCTATCATCGGTTATGTCGATTCTTTTATTTCACCCCACAAAGAGGACCGAATTTTAAACTCATTGTTATCTCGATCTTCATGACCAATCACCTATTAAAAAAAGAATATTTTGTCACAAAATTGTGATACTTTTGCAACATTTACAACCTCTATTCAATCTTATAACTTAATTGCTACTACTAATGACATGTTCATCCATAAAAAATGGTTTTGTGCTAACTATATTTAAACATTGGCCAGGAAAAGATTTAAATTGATTAACCCTGAGCCAGAGAGGAAGTTTTAAAAGTAGTTCCTAGTTTCTATTTCTTTTTTGGATTAGTAGGACGATTACGATTTCAAGCCCATGTTAAGAATGGCATCAAATCGGTTTTCGTTTATGTCGATCATCGGTTATCTCGACGTTTATTTATATTTATAAATTTTCAATTTTTTAATTTTTTTATTATTTTAATTTATTTTCTTTGCAAATGCTAAGGCCGACCACATAACCGGTTTCCACGGATTTAAGTTTCGGTTGACTACTTTTAGCATTGTTAGGAGGAGCTGAGGGGGGGGGGCTGGGCTAACCCCCAGGCTGGCAATTGTTCGTTGCAGAGATGGGCTGGGTTCTCCTGAGGTAGAACACGGCAAAAATCTGAAATCAATCTGGCATCACTAAATAAAGGTACAGCATAGATCCTGAGCTGTGAGGCCATCACCAGCTTATACATGAATTTGATTAATTAATTTGCAAATATAACCAACCCTTTTTCGATTTAAATATACCGGTGTATTAAAAATGTTTGATTGAAAGTTTTTTTAAAATGTCGTGACGGTTTCCTGGATTGCAGACAAAAAACGCCTTCCAAATGTGTCTCACCTTCTGCGTTCGTCATGACTCTGGAATGTGTAGGGCGTGCTTACGACACTTGTAGATTGATCGCTTTTAATAGTTATTACATTTGGCTCTCGCTGGCTTATACTTCCACTCCGACCCTCATCGTATCATTCTGCACCAGCTATTTGTTACAATATGGTAGGACGCATTGAATGCGGGGCAAAGGGTCGTTGGTACACGTGCTGAAGATGTGCTGAGCAAGATGTAAGATTGATGAGTTTTTGTTTGTTTGTTTGTTTTTGTGAGGAAGACATTTTTCTTAGAGGATTTATGAGCTATGTGGCCTGAAACATCAACCTTATTTTTAGATGAAATTTAAAATGAGAAATGTCGTCATTAATAACTCATGTGAGGTTATATACTCTCTAAGTAAACAATAAACACTCATATCTGATTATCAGGATTCTCTATTTCTTAAGTTATCATCCTCTTCGAAAGTTTACCATAAAAAAGTCATCTCAAATTACCCATTGAATAGTAAAGCGGATCTTGACCTATGGTCAGTGGAACACGAGAACCCGAGGACCTGAATAACGCGTCATGTGTCAGTGAAGTGGTCCTAGGTTTTTATTTGACGACTTGAAAGATGGAGAGAAAAAAATTCCGTACTACACATTTTAGAATCTCTGTCTTGGAAGAATTTGACGAGACTACTCACCTCTCGAGTGAAATGCTAGTCAGAGTGAGGACAGAGCAAATCATGCTCACATTCTGGGTGTAGTAGACCAGCTTGCACAAGACCTCTCCGAATGTCCACGAGAAGGTCATGAAAGCTGCAGCCTGCGGAAAATTAATGGACAATTATTATTATTATTATTATTAATTTAGTAAACAGGTTGGAAACATTCTAGTTAAGTTTTACTGCTATTTATTAAAAAATGAATCTTATGTTTTACTAACTGACATATACTGGCGAGGACTTGAGTTTAGACTCTGAAGACCTCTTGACGATCTGCTACATTTCCAGGGCAGTTACCTATAACTGAGCGAGGGAATCACTAGCCGCCTGGATTCCCTTTTCAAACCTCGATCATGGTAAGAAGACAACAACATGCACCACAGCTGCATTGGCTAGGCTGCAATACGGGCAGTTTGGTTCCCTGTTGTGATCTTGCTTGCTTAGGCAGGGGTGAGTAGGGCAGTGCCATGGTCTCATTTGTTTTATAGACCCCGTTGTTTGCGACCCCCTAACGCTACCTTGGGTCATTTCTACTAGATTCTGCACCCGAAAGTCGCAATGTCCACCTGGTGACATTGTAACGCAACCCTATAGTTTCGACCAACCACTTTTTGTGGCCGTTTGCACTTTAATACAATATGTTGGTCTCGATCCAACATTATTAAATGTATTTGTTTCCTAATAGTAGTAAGACAGATTTCACGTCACGTCTAGGTGTTTTGAATTCAAAAATTACAGGACCATCTGGATAGCGCAACATCGTTTCTAAAGTCACCCTGGAGGCATTCAAAGTGCTAAGGTTTATTACATCGTAAAATCTCATTATACACAAAGGAAAACCATTTTTTTAAAAGGTTTGTTTCAATATATATCTTTATCCAAATCAGTTCCTCAGTGTTATATGGTCTGTAGGTAAAAATGAGGGGAGCGGAGAAAGAGAAACTTGAAAATTGATCTCAGAGAAAGTGTGTCCCACACGTGTGCCCATTAGCGGACTTGCTGACCAATCCGTAGGGCAGAGGGACGCTGCGGTAACGCATAGCTTTGGGGCAGTAACTCTTGCGAACAAATTTGTCTCGTCCGCTGTTGCCACCCAGGTGTCGAACGCTTGAAATAGTCATGAGCGTGGCTGGGATGGTGAGAGTTACCTCCACCGGGCTAATCGAGTTATCTCCCATCAACCAGTTTGTCAGCACCCAGTCTAGATCAACCGGTGTGTCAGCACCCAGTCTAGATCAACCAGTGTGTCAGCACCCAGTCTAGATCAACCAGTGTGTCAGCACCCAGTCTAGATCAACCAGTGTGTCAGCACCCCGTCTAGATCAACTGGTGTGTCAGCAACCAGTCTAGATCAACCAGTGAAACAGCACCCAGTCTAGATCAACCAGTGTATCAGCACCCAGTCTAGATTAACATGTGTGTCAGCACCCAGTCTAGATCAACCAGTGTGTCAGCACCCAGTCTAGATTAACATGTGTGTCAGCCCCCAGTCTAGATCAACCAGTGTGTCAGCACCCAGTCTAGATCAACCAGTGTGTTAGCACCCATTCTAGATCAACGAGTGTGTCAGCACCCAGTCTAGATCAACCCGTGTGTCAGCAGCACCCAGTCTAGATTAACATGTGTGTCAGCACCCAGTCTAGATCAACCAGTGTATCAGCACCCAGTCTAGATCAACCATTGTGTCAGCACCCAGTCTAGATTAACATGTGTGTCAGCACCCAGTCTAGATCAACCAGTGTGTCAGCACCCAGTCTAGATTAACATGTGTGTCAGCCCCCAGTCTAGATCAACCAGTGTGTCAGCACCCAGTCTAGATCAACCAGTGTGTTAGCACCCATTCTAGATCAACGAGTGTGTCAGCACCCAGTCTAGATCAACCCGTGTGTCAGCAGCACCCAGTCTAGATTAACATGTGTGTCAGCACCCAGTCTAGATCAACCCGTGTGTCAGCAGCACCCAGTCTAGATCAACCAGTGTGTCAACACCCAGTCTAGATCAACCAGTGTGTCAGCACCCAGTCTAGATCAACCAGTGTGTTAGCAGCACCCAGTCTAGATCAACCAGTGTGTCAGCAGCACCCAGTCTAGATTAACATGTGTGTCAGCACCCAGTCTAGATCAACCCGTGTGTCAGCAGCACCCAGTCTAGATCAACCAGTGTGTCAGCACCCAGTCTAGATCAACCAGTGTGTCAGCAGCACCCAGTCTAGATCAACCAGTGTGGCAGCACCCAGTCTAGATCAACCGGTGTGTCAGCACCCAGTCTAGATCAACCGGTGTGTCAGCACCCAGTCTAGATCAACCAGCGTGTCAGCAGCACCCAGTCTAGATCAACCGGTGTGTCAGCACCCAGTCTAGATCAACCAGCGTGTCAGCACCACCCAGTCTAGATCAACCGGTGTGTCAGCACCCAGTCTAGATCAACCAGCGTGTCAGCAGCACCCAGTCTAGATCAACCGGTGTGTCAGCACCCAGTCTAGATCAACCAGCGTGTCAGCACCACCCAGTCTAGATCAACCAGTGTGTCAGCAGCACCCAGTCTAGATCAACCAGTGTGTCAGCAGCACCCAGTCTAGATCAACCAGTGTGTCAGCACCCAGTCTAGATCAACCAGTGTGTCAGCAGCACCCAGTCTAGATCAACCAGTGTGGCAGCACCCAGTCTAGATCAACCGGTGTGTCAGCACCCAGTCTAGATCAACCGGTGTGTCAGCACCCAGTCTAGATCAACCAGCGTGTCAGCAGCACCCAGTCTAGATCAACCGGTGTGTCAGCACCCAGTCTAGATCAACCAGCGTGTCAGCACCACCCAGTCTAGATCAACCAGTGTGTCAGCACCCAGTCTAGATCAACCAGCGTGTCAGCAGCACCCAGTCTAGATCAACCGGTGTGTCAGCACCCAGTCTAGATCAACCAGCGTGTCAGCACCACCCAGTCTAGATCAACCAGTGTGTCAGCAGCACCCAGTCTAGATCAACCAGCGTGTCAGCACCACCCAGTCTAGATCAACCAGTGTGTCAGCAGCACCCAGTCTAGATCAACCAGTGTGTCAGCAGCACCCAGTCCAGCCACTAATTTCATCCATCCATTAAGATCATACTGGAGTTCAAATCATTCTATGTCGTCACTAACTACAAATTATGTGTGTGTATCGGCCTGCCAAGGTTTTGTCAAAATGTATGTATTTTTTTCTGACAATCCACTTTCCACCATGGCTTTTACTATACAATCTTCAAATTCCTTCAGACACGTCGCCTTGTGACATAATATCACTATTAGAGTTGTTACGTGGTGTATTGGATGAGTGAAACAGTGACATCAGAGACGTATCGCCAAAAGTCGTAGTTGTGAAGTATACCGCCTGATGCGCTAAGAGGTTGAATATTGTATCATATGAGTTACATAGCGGAGATTAAATATTGTATCATATGAGTTACATAGCGGAGATTAAATATTGTATCATATGAGTTACATAGCGGAGATTGAATATTGTATCATATGAGTTACATAGCGGAGATTGAATATTGTATCATATGAGTTACATAGCGGAGATTGAATATTGTATCATATGAGTTACATAGCGGAGATTGAATATTGTATCATAGGAGTTACATAGCGGAGATTAAATATTGTATCATATGAGTTACATAGCGGAGATTGAATATTGTATCATATGAGTTACATAGCGGAGATTAAATATTGTATCATATGAGTTACATAGCGGAGATTAAATATTGTATCATATGAGTTACATAGCGGATATTGAATATTGTATCATATGAGTTACATAGCGGAGATTGAATATTGTATCATATGAGTTACATAGCGGAGATTAAATATTGTATCATATGAGTTACATAGCGGAGATTAAATATTGTATCATATGAGTTACATAGCGGAGATTGAATATTGTATCATAGAAGTTACATAGCGGAGATTGAATATTGTATCATAGGAGTTACATAGCGGAGATTAAATATTGTATCATAGGAGTTACATAGCGGAGATTGAATATTGTATCATAGAAGTTACATAGCGGAGATTGAATATTGTATCATAGGAGTTACATAGCGGAGACTTGTAGTATCATCTCACAGATGGATCGATCAGTTTAGCAAGCAGATTTCTGACCGCACGTCTTAAGTTAATGTTTGGACTGGTCAACAGCCTCGGATTGTAGCACTTGGCAGATGCAAGATAAATACTCGATGAATTGTTGCCTTAACCGGTCATGGAATGTAACGCCGGCCTGTGCCTGTCACACCAGTTTGTTTCACCGAACTCATAAGATTGTTGGTGAAATATTTTCATCCCCCAAAAAGAAACATATGCACTGAAATCTGTATACATAGCATCAAGTACTTTGAAACCATTTTAGTTCTGATTTTAGACTTTAAGTATTGAGCAAAACAGAATCACATTTCCAAACATATTTAAAAAAAAATATTAACAATTATCGGGGATGCGTTTACATTTATTACCATTTTAAGGGGTCGGCTTTTTAACGAAGCTTGAACCCAGAAATCAAAGACAATAGATTTTAACATAGAACATTCAAATAGTTCGTTAAAAAAATAAGTCGCGATAATTTCAACCGTACGTAACATTAACCTGCAGTTGTTGGCCTATTACTAAAGTCAAATCCTTAAAAAAAACTTTTAGTGCAAACTTTTTTGTTGTCAGATAAGGGGGTGAGGTAATTTATTTTTTACATAAAGTTGATGTCGGTGGTGAATGGTAATATTAACCAAGTACTAAATTAATATTTACATTTTTTCCAACTATTGGATAACTCTTGTATTAGAGACGACACACTTGTTTGAGAAAAAAATAATAACACTGAGAACACACTTGATGGAGAGAACACACTTGATGGAGAGAACACACTTGATGGAGAGAACATACTTGATGGAGAGAACACACTTGATGGAGAGAACACACTTGATGGAGAGAACACACTTGATGGAGAGAACACACTTGATGGAGAGAACACACTTGATGGAGAGAACACACTTGATGGAGAGAACACACTTGATGGAGAGAACACACTTGATGGAGAGAACACACTTGATGGAGAGAACACACTTGATGGAGAGAACACACTTGATGGAGAGAACACACTTGATGGAGAGAACACACTTGATGGAGAGAACACACTTGATGGAGAGAACACACTTGATGG
>CALYLW010000014.1:3284776-3506775 GCA_944989445.1 Ampullaceana balthica | reverse complement strand
TCGGTGCTATTGGCAGTGGCGGATTTAGGTTTGTCTGCGTGGGGGGGGCCAGGAGAATTTCAGGGGGCGCCACAAAAATTTTATTTATTCATTCACTTAGTGCAAATATTTCTAGGTGCTGAAATAAAATTCATTTGTCTAAATTGCTGGTTCTGTAATGAAGATTAGAAATTTGATATGAGATTCACTCTTATTGCTATATTTTATGTTGAAAAAAACATTTCTGCTCACTTTAAATGTGAGACTTACTTTTTCATCTTAAGAGACTGCTGCAAATATGAAATCTAAGGTGTGTTGTTTATGTTACATACATTTTCAGAGTTGCCCTGTGGCAACTTGCTAGACAAAAAAAAACATCTAGTCTTAAGTAGATGTGGTTAATCAATTGTATTTATGAAAATGGTAGTTAATTTGGGAGCTCTTAGTTGTGACAAAATCTAAATTTCTCATAATCCTTTGTGTTCACTTTCAATTGCTGAATATCCTAGCAGACTTTAACATAGAAAACTCTGCATAATTATAGTCTTTGGACTAAACAAAACATCTAAAATGTTTTGATAATGAGGTAGAATTTGATTAAATTTTTTATGGGCCTCCAATAGTTTGTTGTACTATCTGCAAGATGACTCATCAGTTTGTTGAGCTTGCCATAAATAGCAGTGACAGTAACTCAAACAAATAACTAAGTGTTCAATAATAAATGCTGCGTTGATCATTCAAAGTACATTATTTAATATTCTTTTTTGTTTACATCAAACCATTGCAATGAATCTCTTCAATAAACAAACAATTACTTTATATTCATGAGAGTAATAGGTCACAAATGCAAACAAAATATAATGTATTTTAAAAAATGTTAATAATTAATAAAAGACCTAAGTAAAATGCAATTAAAGAAATCATTTGTCATATACATATTATATGCATATGTCATATGTAGGATAAAAAGATGACAGTAAATTATTAACATAGTTCCAAAGAGAACAACTTATTTTACTAATAAAATTTTAAGAGCTACTGTTTTTAATTTTTGTAATAGTTTTCTATCTGAAAGAATGAAATGAGAATTTTAGCTGGCAAAATAGTTCAGTTTAAGACCAGGTAATCTAATGCACAAATAATGAAAATCACAAAGACTTTGGTGGAGCGGATTGGTCAGGATTAGTAACATACACACAAAGAGTGCCAATAATATTATACTTATAAATTAACTAAACAATTTACTACAGAATTTTTAAAAAAATATTTATCACTGGAAGTTTGAGCATCAAACTTTAGGAAAATCAAAGAACTTTACACAAACAATGATTTTAAGTTCCTTAAATAAACATTTAAAACTCTAATAAGAATGCAGGACTAAACACAAACCATGGATAAGCATAAGACACAATATTCTTCTGTATAGAAGGTGCGTCTGTAACAGATAAGATAAGATAGAGCCCTGATCCCTATATAAATTGCTTTCTACGTGATTTCATTGAAGCTAGATCACGTTCAATTGAAATTAATGCCAATACAGACAGACGTTTGTTTATCATTGTTGAGCGCAAATAATTTTTGATGAGTTTCAATCTACTGAAACTTCTTTCAGCAGTAGCACTGCTAACAGGAAGAGTCAAGTACATTTTATAAAGTATTGACAAATTAGGGAGACCTGATGCCGTTTGTTTTTCAGTCAAGAATGGCGGAACCTTTTTAAGCTGTAGTTCACTAGATAGTGTTGTACATATCGATACATACAAATCTTTGAAGGTATCATATTCTACGATTGCTTCTTCAAGGTTAATGTCGTGTTTGTAAATTTTGCATAAACTTTGAAAATAATTTTTATTTTCTTCCGACATTTGTGATGGATCAATACAATAGAAATAAGTAACTGTGCTCCAAAAGTCATTAAATCGATCATCTATTTGTGTTACAAGTGTATCCATGATAGTGAAGTACGTTTCAGATTTAAAGCGTGTGGTTGGGTCATTAGTCATTTTATCTCTGCTAAGTTCGCCTGACATACTTTTCTTTTTTGCAATTCACTTTTCTTTAAATTCTGTTTTAACATCTAGTTTGGAACAATTTTCGTTAATAAATGATTTGACATCTACATTCAGAATTTCAAAAGCTTCATCGCTTCTCATTTCAACAAACTTATTTCTTCCAACATCGATCAATTGTTTTGCAAAGGCGTTGCAAGTAGTTTGATAACACGAAGATAACTTTTGTACAAATAGCATCAGAAAAAGAAAATAATATTTTGTTATTAAAACAGATAGTCCTATAGCTTCTGCTCTGACACTTCCTTTATATTCTGTTGATTCCCCTGAATCAAATGTGGCTAGAATAGCAGAGAATGATCCAACAACTGCATGGACTGCATGCTTACGGCTTGCACATCTTGTATCAGTATCAGAAAGTCGTTTCAGTGTATCTACTGTTGATTCATATTGAGATTTCTGGTGTTCTTTTAGAGTATGTAGACGTGGTAAATTAGACGTAAGGAATGCATACAACCTTAAATATGTGCCAAAAAACAACTGTACATCACTGTTTACAGACATTGCTTCGATAGTAACTACATTCAAAACATAGGCACAACAATTTGGTGAAAGTTTCTTTATCTGAGTTTGAAGGCCACTCTTAATTCCAGAGTATGCATGTCCTCGACAGAGTGTGAAATCAATGTTTCACTTTTTTAGTTCCGTTAAAATCTTCTCAGCAAATGCGGCAGCATTTTTTATTTTTTATTTATTGTTTTAAGTCCCATAAATGGTGGTCGTAAGGGGTCCTAATGTTTCCATTATAACCTACTCGGGGCGGTGCTTGGTAGACCTTGGTGGACGCCCCTTCTCCCTTCCAGGTCAGCGGAGGACTTTCTTAGCGTTAGTCATTCCATTTTTATTGTGGCTTTAACATGGGCTAGATCCCACGCCCCTCAGCTTGTGAGGCGAGCGCACTATTCGCTATCCAGCCGCTGTTTACCAAATTATAAAAGCCTATAAATCTTTCCTCATGTCCCGATTTAAAAAAAAATTAACCTAAAGAAACTGACATCTGATCAATTCTAGATATATCAATGGTTGAATCAATAATTAAAGAAAACAATTGTACAGACTTAACTTCATTATCAATTGTCGCCGATAATTCAGATGCGCGTGGTTGATTTAAACCAGATATTACAGTTTCGTCATTTGAAATACGATATTTAACAAGCAGTTTGGTGTTTATTAGAAGTTTTGTGTTTAGAAATCTTTTTTTCTGCTCTAGTGACACCTTTTTAGTGTTCATCGAGGGCGTCTTTAGGGGGCGCCATTTTAGACCCAACAGGGGCGCGGGGGGGGCAAGCCGCCCCCCCTGCCCTATAGCTAAATCCGCCACTGGCTATTGGATGTAGTCTATTCTTTCTGAAAAACAAATTAAAACTCAATATATTTAAAAAAAGGACATGTTGCTAAAATTTGGAAATTTAAATTGTTTTGGTAATTTAAATTATGTTTTACTTTACTCTTTCATTGCTATGCAGCATGCAAGAAATAAGGTAGAAAAACCTTTTTGTTTACGTATGCGCGTCTAAATAAATAAAAATAATACAAGGGAAAAGTATGCTAGTTACAAAAAATATATATTAAAAATAATTTGGAAAATAAAATATTCAAAATATTTTCTTAAATTTTAATTAAATTTTATTTTTAATGATTAATCGATTAATTTATTGTTATTTTCCGCAGCCCTATTTTTAATATTAATATTTTAATAAAAGTTATTAGTATTATAATATAAATAAGCAAATTCATTCGATAATACTATTACTATTACTATTAATAATATGACAATTATGTTTTGTTATTAAGTTATTATTAATTAATTCAAAGTGATTCATACATTCCAGGTCTATGGTACATATTGATAATATTAAATTTAGATATTAATAATGACTATATAAATTTTTATTTTATTAATAATATAATATTATATCATAATATAATATTTATGTGCTTTCCTTAAAAACTAAGCTATAATATAAAAAAAATAAATAACTGAACTTACCATTATGATTTTGAAGTTTCTTGAACTTGATAACTTATCAGTGATCAGTAACAGCAGACTATTTCTAGTAGTAGTAGTAGTAAGTTAGAAGTACAAGTAGCACTATTACTATTATTAGGCCTATTGCCTATTATGTCACGAAGTATGATCAGAGTATTTGTTCGATTCAAATTTTGTCCTTTAAAGTGAAGACGTCGCGTAGATATTATTAGATTTTAAAGACCATTTGGTATGCTGAGGATTTGTTTTCATTGTGAATATTAGCGTATTATACTTGTTTTCATTACGATTTAGTAGAGCTGATATATAATAATTATACTAGAATCAAAGAAAGTGTCAGCCATTAAAATTAAGATCAGCTGTAAAGTCAAGTCACGTGATTAATGTTTACTTCTATTACATCTGCATTCGCCAATAAAATAGTGCGTTTGATCAAATGCTCGCGCGAGCATTTGATAGTCTGGCCCAACCTTTAATGTTAGAATAGTAGTGAAATGATGTTAGTGTTACGTGACAATTTTACTGTTACTGTAACAGGTTAATGATCTAAGTCAGTGATGGCAAACCTATGGATCGCGCGCCAGAATTGGCACGCAGAGCCTCATCAGCCGGCACGCGACTAAAATGTTACTACCTTAATAAAACCAGCTAACCCTAACCCACATGCTCGGGTTTCATGGGAGTATTGCATGGCCCTTTGCTATATAAATAATTTTACTGTAAAAGGTCTATGATCTAAATGTAACAAAGCAATATTGTCACAGTAACGAGTCTATATAATTAAAGTATAAAAAGGCAACACAGTGACAGTCACTTAAGGGGGCCGCGGTCGTCTAGCGGTAGCGCGCTGGACTGCCGCGGGTTCCATTCTCGGTGCTGGCATGATTTAAGTGTAAAAGGGCAAAACTGTTATTGTCACAGGTCTATAATCTAAGTGTAACAAGGCAACACTGTAACTGTAACAGGTCTATGGTCTAAGTATCAATCTTAGAAATCTCTATCAACACCATCAGCTGGTAATTAAAACTAAATAAAAATTTCTAGACAACAAGGCGTTTCACGTTTCGTTGGTTTAGTTTTTACGAAGTTGGTGGGCTAGAAGGCTACAACAGGTATTTCGACGTTTTGTTTACAATTATAAAAATGAAAATAATAAAAAATTTAAATTTCAAATTGACTTTTTCCAACCCCATTAAGTAAAGGATTGAAGGAAATAAAAGAGGAAAAGAATATACATTTTTTAAAAAAAACATTTTTTTCCATTCCTTTTGTTGTGCACAGTTTACCACGCTCGACTTGTGCTCGTGTCGGCTGAGGTTTAATTTGATTTGCGTTTTTGATAAACATGACTCGTGGGAGCTGGGCGCTAAGGGCTGCTACTTATCTAACAATCTTTTGAGTGCACACCGATGAACAAACGATGTAAATTCTTTTGATTTTATGATGGCTTTAATCCAGTTTTTAATTAGCCCCGCCCCTTCCCGGCTAATTTTAAGGTTTCCGACAGCCATGTGTATTAACCAAGACATAGCCGTCAAAAAATATCATGACAGCCACATACGGTCAAGAACAACACATTTTTACGTTAATTTAACGTTTTTTTTTAGAAAGTTCTCTTCAAATAATTTTCATATGTGCATGTTGTAAATACATTTTTTAGTAGTAGAACAGGAACACAGTGAAATGTGAGTTCTGCTCTAGGCAGCGTGTTCTAGTACCCCCACCCCCCCTTACTGTTCAAGCGTCACGTTTTTTAAGGAAGTCACTTTTTAAGGGGCGTTACTCTTAAATTTGGAGGTAACGGCATTGGTCAGCCGTAGAAGTTATTTGTTATATTAAAAAAATATTAGTATAAAAATTAATTGTAAGATAGTTTTAAGAAACAATCTTAATCCGTCTTGGGCGGAAGTTAGCTAACAACATCACTTATAAAAGGCTAAAAGAAACCTGCATAAGCGCCCGGGCTCCTTTCAACCAATCGACATAACGGAGAACTGAAACAGCTCTTGCTGTTGAACCTCGTCATGCGCCTCGGCCGGCCAACTCGTGTTTATCTCACATCCCCCAAACAATGCTCCATCTCTCGATGCGGTAAGGTCTGCGAAAGCCTCGACCACTTGGCGGCAAATCAAGTTTTCATCGGTTGCACCTACCGAACCCAACGGACGATGCCAGGCCAGATCTCACAAATCGTTTTCCCCGTCCTTGTATCAACCGTCCACGTGGGATTAGCGACGACGATGAGGGCGGCTTAGTCAAGCGTCATTGAGAAGTTCGGGTCGGACGTGGAGTATGTCCATTACTCGCCATGTCCTCGCTTGCCGTAGAAATCTCTTCTAAAACATTATTGTTGTTGCGGAGTTTTTAAATACTCCAACCAAACTAACTACAGCGGTACGTGTGCACGAGAGCATCATATGATATTTTCATGTACAACTACTGCTGTCGTTATTTTTTTTATTGTGCGCCAAAGTTCATTTTATTTTGGCCTTATCTCAAACATTCATTAGTAAATACATTATGCCACTTTCTTTAAATTATATTAATTATTTTGATTTTATTTAAAAATAAATTACCTTGAAATATTTCTCCCTTTATAAATATTTGTTTTGTTTTAACTGACGAAATTTCTTTTATTATTATACACTGAAATGAGAGTTTCGAATTCTGATTCTGATTTTTTTAAAAATCCTTTATATATATATATATTATATTTTAAGGGTATCATGTCATCTGTATGTGTGTAGGTATTATATTCAATAACTACATTTTTTAAATACCTTGCACAATTAATTTTACATTTCGTAAGATGCCTCTAACATTAAAAAATGTAATAAAAAATAATGCATGTCATTAAAAGAATGCCGTAGCGTAGGGACATATTTTTACAGCAGTTATTTGGCTGTTATAAAAACAAGAAATTCAACGTTGCAAACTTTATTTGAGTATCTCCCCGCCCCATTCTCATCTTCTAATGAAATAATGCCTTGAATAACAGAGTAATTCCCCTCAATAACTAGCTTGAATGACCTCCCTTGTGTAGAGCCCCTGCCTACACTCTACCTTGCCAATTAGCAGAATAAGCTCCCCTGGATCTAGCTATTTCAAGATCTTGATCTGCATTATTAGCCTCATCTACGTCATTATCCTAATAGAGCCTCTACCTCTTCATTCTGTGATTCGCGAGGGAGAAAAATACAATTAAAGAAAAAATAACTTCATGAAAAAATAAAGAACGACCCAATGAATCCCCCTCGTTCTCTCCACGAAACAAATGTTAACTTCGGTAATCTTTCCTGAGCTGATAGCGAGGGTATTTTTCCAAACAACGATGATGTGTTTTAGAGATAGGACGTCGTTAATTTAAATTGATGGCATTAAACAAATGCGGGACCAGTACGTTTAAGGGGAAAAAAAAAGAAAAGTAAATTTTTTTAAAAGTAATTCAATAAAAATTTTTAAAAACGCATTGAAACTCGGAATACATTACACCACACATTTAATGACCTCTCTTTTTTTTCAAAATGTTTTATTTCTCATACATCATAAAATACTTTCATAGTATCTTATTTATAAAAAAATTCTTTATTACATATTTTTATTGCTATTTTATTAAAATTTTTCCCCGGCAATCTTTTTTTTCTTCAATTAACTTTTTAATGTTATAGCAGCTTTTGGATTTTAATTCATAAATAGAAAACCTTCGCTCCTAATAGCTTTACGCATATCGTATATTATATAGAAGAAGTTATTTTGATAATGTGCCAAATAAATCACGCATATTTTTAAGAAGTGAAACGAAAGAAGAAACGTTTTAGATGATCATTTATGTGACGAGCACCAAGGCCGTCCATGTCAAGTGCCACACTGACGCAAATGTTGCTTGAAGACTACTTCATTTATTCCTCTACGGCACGTATTAAATGGAGGAAAAACAAATTAAATCATAAATAATATAAAAGCCCAAGTCACTCCCTGTTGTACGGATGTGGAACTCTGAGGAACGATGTACAACAGTCTATAGCAGTTGAAAAATCGTGTGTTGATTAGCACTGTAAAAATATTTAATATGACGTCATTGTTTGATCTTATATTTTAAAATACAAGGTGTGCATCGGTGCGCATGATGATTATAAATTAAAGATGTAAAATACTTTGTGTACATTCTAGGAAGTTTAATATTTCGTATTTATCAAACAAGGATAAGTTA
Organism: Ampullaceana balthica; assembly: GCA_944989445.1. Taxonomy (NCBI): domain Eukaryota; kingdom Metazoa; phylum Mollusca; class Gastropoda; family Lymnaeidae; genus Ampullaceana; species Ampullaceana balthica. The sequence continues at coordinate 3,498,527 of CALYLW010000014.1, read as the reverse complement.
CTTGGGCTTTTGAAAAAGGTTGGCGCCGTAGGCGCCCTAAAAATTTGGGCGCCTCAGGCGCCACGGCGCCCTGGCACAATCTAGTTATATTATAACAACCAATAATTTAGGAAGAACAAAAAACAATTAACAACTAAAAATCAACATACATAATTTGCAATGTATGTCCCGTCTGTCTGTCAATGACGCTACTAATTTTAGAAAGCAGCGCACCAAATTACTGCACCAAAAATAACTCTTTTTCGAACGTTCCACATAAAATTGTGCAATATGAAAATAAATGAATAAAATAAACATAGATCAAGAAACATAATTCCCGTAGTAATGTAGTGCTTCTTGGATGTAGTGCTGATTTGTTCAATAGTGCGCACCAAAAATTACTGCACCAAATATAACTCTTTTCGAACGTTCCGCATAAAATTGTTCAATATGATAATAAATGAATCAAATAAAAATAAATAAAAGTTCTGTATTACATTACTTTTAATTCTGATGTGCTTTTTTTTCAAAATAAAAAGATTTCAGCTGAAATGTATTTATTTTGAAAACTTACGTCATTTTTGACGGGTAATACACTAGTAATAATAATAATACACAAATAAACGAATAAATGGCGACTGAATATTTATAAATCGTTCGGTGCATGCAATATTATTATATGTCATCGATATAAATAGTATCGGTGTATACAGTAAAATGTCATTCTATGCAAGGGGAAAAAAACATCGCCCCCCCCCAAAACAGACAACAAAACAACAACGACAAATGAAGAGTATTCTATTAATTCTATACTATATACGCCCCGCGGCGTAGCATCCGCCGCAGACTTGCTCATGGATATTGCAAAGAAAGGGGGAAAGAACGGACACAAACTACAGCACAAAGAAATCACAACGCGAGTGATCGTCGCTGGGGGGGGGGCGGGGGAATACCAACGCATTGTTGGTCTCGAGACACTCACACGTTAGCGAGGTTCAGCCATGTTCGCAAAAAAAGGGGGAAAGGAACGGGCACAAACACACATTTTTAAAAATTACAAAATAAAGTTTTCGCTGGAGCTTGAACGCAGGACCTTCAGCGTGTAAGGCGGACGTGATAACCACTACACTATGCAAGTGAACGCAAGAACCATTTTTTGGTCACGAGACCATCTCTGCTTGCCAACTATAAACTGACTGGTCGACCCCAGCGAGGGTCATTCGTCATGCTTGTTTGCACATACTCGCTTTGGTGAATTATATATATATACATATATATATATATATATATATATATATATATATATATATATATATATATATATATATATATATATATATATATATATATATATATATATATATATCATTGATGTAAACTATATGGGTCTGCTCTCTGTCATCTGATGTAAACATAAGTGTGTGTTCTCTGGTTGGTTGACGGTGTGTATGTCTCGCACAACGTTTCCCCGTGTCCTCCTGTATTTGGATCCATGCTTTAAGTTGAACCAAATAAACTGGTCGATTAAATGGCCAGTAGCGATATGTGGACTTACAGTGTTGTACAGGGAGTTCAAGGTTTATGCGGAAAGGGGGGCGGGAGGGGAGTCCTACGAAGTAAAATGTTATCAGAGATGTATAAGCAGTTTTGGCTTTTACTTTGACGAGTAAGAGGAGGAAAGTAAGAAGAGAGAGAGAGAGAGAAGAGTGAATATAGTGGAATTGAAAACAATTAAATGAAAGAATTATGAAGCTGTTGTTCAAACGGAAGGAGAAAAAGGATACAATAGAGAGAGAGAGAGAGAGAGAGAGAATGAATGAATGAATAGCGAGTACTGAGTCTTGAGAGAGTTTAAGAATCTCTGTAATTGAGAGCGCTTTCTCGACTCTGACTTAATTGAACTTGGCGAAGTGTTGAGGTGGTGGGGTTCACCAGGGATCGCCTCTCTGCCCCGCCCGTCCCTTTCACCCCCTCCCCCCTCCCGACACACACACACATCTCGGGTTAAAGTTACCCTGTCAGAGCAGGTGAGCGTGCGTGAGTTTGACGGCCGTGTGCCTCAATTGACGGGGAACGTCGGTAATTTCTGTCACGTGACTCAAGAGGTCACTTAGTTGCGGCCACGAGAAGGTCAGCCGAGCTGACAGCGCCGTCCGTCCGTGTTTGAGAATTGAACCTTAGAGCCGCGGACTCAGATGGACGTCAGTCATAAGTGGCCGCGAAGAGCAGGTTGGTTCTTGGATCACTGCCTATATGTGGTTAATGTAAATGGATTTGATAATTTGTGAGTTTGTTGTATTTTTTAGTTCGATTTTTAGGTAATGTGTTGCCTAGAAGGTAATTTGATGCTAATAGCGTGGGTAATTTGTGAGTTCAGATGTAATTATTTGGCCCCTATAGACAAGAATGTATTGCCTTGAAGGTGATTTGATGGCTTGTGTCCTGGGTAATTTGTAATATCGTGTGTCGTGACGAGGTAACTTGAGACTTTAAAGTTTAGACCATTCAGGGAATAGGTAACTTGAGACTTTAAATTCTAGACCATTCAGGGAATAGGTAACTTGAGACTTTAAAGTTTAGACCATTCAGGGAAAAAGTAACTTAAGACTTTAAATTCTAGACCATTCAGGGAATAGGTAACTTGAGATTTTAAAGTTTAGACCATTCAGGGAATAGGTAACTTGAGACTTTAAAGTTTAGACCATTCAGGGAATAGGTAACTTGAGACTTTAAAGTCTAGACCATTCAGGGAATAGGTAACTTGAGACTTTAGAGGTAACGCCACTGAAGGGACTTACGACCACAGTTATTCGTGAATATAAAGATATTTTGACGAGTGTGTTAGGACGATATGGGCGCTCCCTTACCTCACATCTCTCATTGTGTTAGGACGATATGGGCCGCTCCCTTACCTCACATCTCTCATTGTGTTAGGACGATATGGGTCGCTCCTTCACATCACATCTCTCATTGTGTTAGGACGATATGCGCGCTCCCTTACCTCACATCTCTCATTGTGTTAGGACGATATGGGCCGCTCCCTTACCTCACATCTCTCATTGTGTTAGGACGATATGGGCCGCTCCCTTACCTCACATCTCTCATAGTGTTAGGACGATATTGGTCGCTTCTTTACCTGACATCTCTCATAGTGTTAGGACGATATGGGCCGCTCCCTTACCTCTTATCTCTCATAGTGTTAGGACGATATTGGTCGCTCCCTTACCTCACATCTCTCATTGTGTTAGGACGATATGGGCCGCTCCCTTACCTCACATCTCTCATAGTGTTAGGACGATATTGGTCGCTCCTTTACCTCACATCTCTCATAGTGTTAGGACGATATGGGTCGCTCCCTTACCTCATATCTCTCAAACCTCGTTATATCCCTCATTCTCCATTCTCACCTGAGTCTCCACCTCTCACTTTCTGTTGTTTTACCTGTAAAAAGCTTTAGCTTGAAACTCCCTTGCGACACTTTTGTTACCTATTCAACACAGCTTAAAAACTCTAGTTTATTTTTGCTTAAATTACATAATTATTTAATTATAAATTATAGTAGATGTTATATTCTCATGATTTTCAGATCAAAGATGGCATAATCACATGATTTTCAGGATAATGGTGGCTTAATATGCTACTTTACTCTTAGATTAAACTTGACATAATCTCAATACTTTCAGATTACCGATGACTTGATCTCACTTGCTTTCATAATACCAAAGCCGAAATCCGTTTACTTTCACGCATCATTTACTTTTAATCATGGATTTTCAAAATAAACGGAAATATTTCTTGTCGCCCACCGAGCACTCACGCTACTATTGCCATAGCCCTAACACAACCAATCACCCGACTATAACCGCCACATACTTGCTGCATCACCCTAACCAACCACCCGACTATAACCGCCACATACTTGCTGCATCACCCTAACCAACCCAAGCTAACCAACCCAAGCTAAGGGTCCGGTCCGTCCATAAAGTACGTCACGCTATTTTTGACCATTTTTAACCCCCTCCCCCTGTCACAAATCTCGGACCCCCCCCCTAAAGTACGTCACACTTTCGAACAAAAATGTTGTTTTTTATTAACAAAATAATTAAAATTTAATATAAAATACCGTGACGTCACACATGACCGGAAAACCCCCCCCCCGTCACAAACTGCCACACTTTCTTACACCCCCTCCCCCCTCTGGAGTGTGACGTACTTTATGGACGGCCCCTAACCAACCCAAGCTAACCAACCCAAGCTAACCAACCCAAGCTAACCAACCCAAGCTAACCAACCCTAGCTAACCAACCCTAGCTAACCAACCCGAGCTAACCAACCCGAGCTAACCAACCCAAGCTAACCAACCCAAGCTAACCAACCCAAGCTAACCAACCCGAGCTAACCAACCCGAGCTAACCAACCCTAGCTAACCAACCCTAGCTAACCAACCCAAGCTAACCAACCCAAGCTAACCAACCCAAGCTAACCAACCCTAGCTAACCAACCCAAGCTAACCAACCCTAGCTAACCAACCCGAGGTAACCAACCCTAGCTAACCAACCCGAGCTAACCAACCCTAGCTAACCAACCCTAGCTAACCAACCCTAGCTAACCAACCCGAGCTAACCAACCCTAGCTAACCAACCCTAGCTAACCAACCCGAGCTAACCAACCCTATCTAACCAACCCGAGCTAACCAACCCTAGCTAACCAACCCTAGCTAACCAACCCTAGCTAACCAACCCAAGCTAACCAACCCTAGCTAACCAACCCGAGGTAACCAACCCTAGCTAACCAACCCGAGCTAACCAACCCTAGCTAACCAACCCAAGCTAACCAACCCAAGCTAACCAACCCTAGCTAACCAACCCAAGCTAACCAACCCTAGCTAACCAACCCGAGGTAACCAACCCTAGCTAACCAACCCGAGCTAACCAACCCTAGCTAACCAACCCTAGCTAACCAACCCGAGCTAACCAACCCAAGCTAACCAACCCGAGCTAACCAACCCAAGCTAACCAACCCGAGCTAACCAACCCAAGCTAACCAACCCAAGCTAACCAACCCAAGCTAACCAACCCTAGCTAACCAACCCGAGCTAACCAACCCGAGCTAACCAACCCAAGCTAACCAACCCGAGCTAACCAACCCAAGCTAACCAACCCAAGCTAACCAACCCGAGCTAACCAACCCGAGCTAACCAACCCAAGCTAACCAACCCGAGCTAACCAACCCGAGCTAACCAACCCAAGCTAACCAACCCAAGCTAACCAACCCAAGCTAACCAACCCGAGCTAACCAACCCAAGCTAACCAACCCGAGCTAACCAACCCGAGCTAAACAACCCAAGCTAACCAACCCGAGTTAACCAACCCAAGCTAACCAACCCAAGCTAACCAACCCGAGTTAACCAACCTGAGCTAACCAACCCAAGCTAACCAACCCGAGTTAACCAACCTGAGCTAACCAACCCAAGCTAACCAACCCAAGCTAACCACCAAACACCACCTACAGTACCTATCACCCCCCCTCCCCCCACACACACACACACAAATGTTGACGTTTCATCCCGGGCCGTGGCAGAGTGAAACAGTTTTGGCTTGTATCGAATATCCAATTTGTTAGACATCATAACACTGCCGGAGACCGGAAACGACTCCCTCCTCCCCGGGAATCGATTATCTCGCTTGTAACCGTCCGCCCCTCTCTAAGTCTTTGTAAAGGGAGTCAGTGGGTATTGGTCCTCTCAAAGCCACACACCTGGAGTCGTCATCCATATAACTATTATACACAGCGCGAGACTTCCACTTGAGCTGTCGTTTAATCGTTTCAGTCCGTTGTGATTAATTTCTGTAATCGATGGTGTGTGAATTTTAGCTTACTAGCAAGTCTTCCCGTCACGATTTGAGACGTTCATAATTGTTTTTTGTTTAAATCAGCGACCTTCTTAGTGCGATGAAAAATCGATTCCACTGTGGGGGTTGGCTAGTATCGATTAACTTTTTGTTTGTTCACGTCCAGCATAACAGTAGGTTGTGTTTAGTTTTAATAAGAAAAACAACTTCACAAGTATTTTTAAAAAAATATTTTATTTTATTATTTTATTTTGTTACTTTCCAGGAGGAGTCACCAGCTGAGTTACAAGTCTTGAGACGTGAACGAGGGCGGAGATTGTGACGACATCAAGGTAAATTCAATCATTCAATCTGCTTAGCCCACCCATAAACTCTATTTATTTTATTGTTTATTTTATATTTGAGGTGCGACTCAAGCAAATGTCAATCTTGTTTTAAGAAAAAATGGAAGTACATTTCGCAAGGTTTCATTCTTATACGATCGTTACACATTTAAATACTCGTTCGTTCCGTGCGACAGGACAAAAATATTATGAAATTAATCATTGTTGGCTGTAAGTAATTCGTTGTTATTTATAATGAAAACTTGGATAATTAAAATTAACAGACAAATGACAAAGAAATTTACTTTATCTCCTTTCAAATGCTTTTAAAAATCTCCCTTTTAAAACGTATGTTATTTTCTCTTTCTAATTCCTTTCTTCCCTGCCGCAACTCGTCGTTCGTTCGTTCGCAATTCCCTGAAAATAAGCCTAAATTTCTTTATGCTAAATCATAGAACCCATTAATGCCTTCGAATTCCCTCCCTGTCTTAAATTATTTTCGTGGCATGAATAGTCGACGACGACATTAAGGTATCGATTCTTCGTTCCTGTAACCTATTTATAGCCGACTGAACGCTGTTTAAAGAATTAAACTGCCACATTAAGTCCGACTCCCAGCCCCCGGACAACCCCCCCCCACCCCGCCTCCATCAGACGTTAAATTAGGTAGGTAAGAGTTTATCGACTCGGTATGGATGGCTAGAGTGACGCTGTTGAGACGGGCCACAGCGCTAAATATCGTCATTATGTTTCGCAATTAGTTATTAATTTTAATTGATATCAAATGTATTTTTCAACACAAATCCTTTCATAAATAGCTGTCTCAAACTCGAATACTGTGATGCTGACGGCACAGAAATTAACCACCGTTGTGTAATGGTCTTTTCAACAAAGCTACTGGCCCAGATGATTTGCCTGCAAGATTATTAAAAGAACTAAGCAATGAACTGTCCCCAATCCTTGTAGTTCTCTTTCAAGCCTCTCTAAACCAGGGTAAAGTGCCCCAGGATTGGAAATTAGCTAATGTAAGTCCACTCTTTAAGAAAGGGGATAAATCAGACCCTGGTAATTACAGGCCTGTATCACTTACTAGTATCACCTGTAAATTACTAGAACACATAATATATAGTAGAATAGTTAACCACCTTGACAAATATAATGCCCTATGCCCACATCAACACGGCTTTAGAAAAAACAGATCATGTGAAACACAATTAATAGGTTTAATAGATGAACTATCAAAAGGCTTGGACAAAAATGATCAAATAGATACAATATTACTAGACTTCTCAAAAGCATTTGACAAAGTTCACCACCTTAGTTTACTTAAAAAACTTAACTACTTTGGAATCTCAGGTTCCTTACATCACTGGATCCAAGACTTCCTTTTGGGCAGGGAGCAAACTGTAATAATTAATGGATCTAAATCTGCACCAATAAAGGTTAACTCAGGAGTTCCACAAGGAACTGTGCTAGGTCCCTTACTCTTTTTAATTTATATAAATGATTTACCCAACAACATCTCAACAGGTACAAAAGTTAGGTTATTTGCTGATGATTGTATAATCTATAGAACAATAAAATCAGAACAAGATAGCAAAATTTTACAAAAAGACTTAGATGAATTGATAAAATGGGAAACTAACTGGAGTATGTCTTTCCATCCAGAAAAGTGTCAACTGTTAAGAGTAACAAAGAAAAAGAAACAAATAAATTCAAAATATTACATTCATGGAAAAGAACTGACCCAAACTAAAGATGCAAAATACTTAGGAGTCTTAATAAATGAGAAACTATCATGGAATCCCCATGTCAATGAAGTTATTAAAAAATCAAACAAAACCTTAGGCTTTATAAAAAGGAACTTTAACAAATGTAATAGAGATATAAAACTAAAATGCTACCTCACTTTGGTGAGACCTGCACTAGAATATGCATCTTCTGTATGGGACCCATCCACCAAAGAAAACATTGATAAACTAGAACAAATTCAAAAAAGAGCTGCCAGATTCATTACTGGAGAATATTCGAAACTGACAAGAGTAACACCATTAGTTAAATCATTAAACCTTGAAACACTAGAGGATAGAAGAACCAAGAGCAAAGTAGTAATCATACATAAAGCAATTAATTCTAATTTAGAAATACAACACAAAGATAACTTAATACAACCCTCAGATAGACATAAGGATAAAAACACCTTTCTTATTCCGTATGCAAGAACAAACACATACAAGTTTTCCTTCTTCCCGTCCGGAATTCGGGCGTGGAATGGGTTGCCTGAAGAATCCAGGAAAACCAACACTTTATCAACATTTAAATCTCTAATAAAAATGCAGGACTAAACACAAACCATAGATAAGCGTAGGACGCAATAATCTTCTGTATAGAAGGAGCGTCTGTAAACAGATAAGATAAGATAAGATATTTCAAAGAAAAAAATCGTCCTCAAAATTAACGTTTTTTTCTTCTTCTTAAAGTTTGGTGAAACTCTATATTCATGGAAGGCTAAAAAATTTGTAGAATTTTAAAGTTGATGCTTTTTAGTTTTTAAATTGAGAAACGGCAGTTGACCCCTGACCTTATAAGCATCTGAACATTGTTTTGTTTTTTCCCATGGTTTCTTTTCTTCAATAACTCATTTCAACCTTGTCACTGAGTTTTGGGGAAGCTTTTTAAGATACTTTAAATACCCGTCGTGAGAATGAGTTAACGAACTCCGCTGAAAGGGTCTGTACGTGACGGTTTGGGGGCTGTGAGTACCTCGTTCTTCTAAACGTGAGTTTGGTCGACGATTAGAGAACCTGATCTGTGTCATCAAACAGTTTAACAAACTTAACACCCCCCCCACATCCTCTCCCTCACCCATCCCGTCCCTCCCCATACATCAAACTTTCAAGCAGTCGATAACGGAAACATGACCCGCCCTCTCGTTTCTCCTCGGAGGAGGATGAGGAAGAGAGAGAGAGAAAAAAAACCCTCGAGCTTTTCATGCGAGGTCATTAAAACATGAGCAGGCCAGGGAGCAGTCACCTTAAGAGCAGGTCAAACAAGTGGACAAGAAGCGAAAGCCATCTGCCCCTCCTGAGCAGAGGTCCCCCCCGCCCTCGAGTGAGTGATCGCCTCTTGGAAGTTGTAATCGGTAAAGCATTAAAGTAAAGGAGACGGGCCTCGGAAGCGGCTGGACACGCCGAGGGGGTGACGAGGGTATTATGGCTAGATTAATGGGCTCGAAGACTGCCAATCAGACACTATGGGTTATATCCACATGGCAGAACTATCTTTTTTTTTAGTGGCTAAAGAAAGAATACGTTATAAATCACCAGGGATTGTTTAAGCTTTTTAGGGTCTTGTGGGGGAAGGGGTGGGGTTAACGAAATTTGAAAGGGAAAAAAAGTCGCCAAAACAGGACATTCATAGTTGTCCCAGGAAATGACACCCACGCGGGTATTCATTTGATTTCCAATTTCTTCTCTAAAGCCAGTAGATAAAACCGTTTGAAAATGATGTGTCCGTAATCTTCTTTGTTTTCTGAAATATGTGCCCCTGCCCTCCACCCTCATATTTAGAGAGACTAAATCTTTGCAAGATGTTAAAATTAATCGCAGAACTGGCAGTTACAAGGTTAACTTACTTGCAAGTTGTAATCATTTAGTCCGATAGCCTGCAAGTTTTAAGCATTTAGTCAATGAGCTTGCAAGTTGTAAGCATTTAGTCAATGAGTCTAAAAGTTGCAAGCATTTAGTCAATGAGCCTACAAGTTGCAAGCATTTAGTCAGTTTAGCTACAATTTTGCAATCATTAATGCGATAAACTTCAAAATTAGAAAGTTTTAGAACAGTTTTGTGTTCTTAAATTTGAGGCCAAAGGATGTAAATATTAAGTGTAAGTAGAAGACTTGGCGAGTTTACCTGAAATCTGAATGTGGTTCCTGGGCCCGGGAGGGGGGGGGAGTAAATTTTCCTGTCTAAATTACTCAAGTACTGAGGTACCGTTATATTGGGCAGTCCCTCCTAGACCGTGGGTCCTCAGCCGGTTATTAATGTTTCGCCTAAGTAGCTTTTAAAATTTATTTCAACATTTGATCATCTAAGTCAGGGTTTCCTAACCAGTGGTGCATGAGCAGGTTCCAGGGGGGTGCATGAACCATTCAGATAAATAAAAAAAAAGAGGAAGAAAAAAGAAAGACGGAAAAAGAAAGAAAGAAAAACTGATAATCTGAAAATGTAAACCATAAGCAAGGCATGCCGCGTTAAAGGGCGCCCATATACAAAGCGTTCGCGCATCGTTTCTGCGCATGTCGAAAATGGACGGAAAAACTTTTTCGCAAAATGAACGGTTCGCTCTACGTGTTCCTCGGAATTTCGTGTTTTACAGTCACAGTTTTCTAAAAATAATTAATTTTGTCATCAAATACGTCAGATATATGTCTTCCGGTGACCCTCTAACTGTTTTGAGAGGATGTAAACGTTGGGATTTTTTTCCTTCACTTTTATTGCTCGGTTCGCTGCAAAGGTCTTAAAAACGTTAATTGTAAGCCATTATTCGTATCGATCAATTTGAAACCTAAAATCTTGAGTTGAGCATCCAATTCCAGTCATTAAAAACATCAACTTCGTCAGTTAAAAAATTTGCCTGTGACTGGTACGACTTTCCGATTGTCATCACCCCTCAAAATCGTAATAATAATAAAAAGAGAGAGAGAGAGATGGAACACAAAAGCCTCAGTGCTTCCTCTGTGGAAAAATCCTGTACAATGACAACATGAAGCCTGTTAGACTCGCGAGAAGTCCATCCATCCAATTCCAAGGACACTGTTGAGGTCTTCAAGCAGAAGAGAGCTTGATTCTTGACCTCAGGTACCTTGCCCAAGCTTGGATTTTCTTTGTCACAGAAACCTGCACTGGAGGCATCATTCAAGGTTGCATATCTTATTGCAAAGAACAGAAGCCCCACACAATTGGAGAACTTTGGTGAAGCCTTGTGCTCTGGAGATGGTGGAACTGATGTGTGGTCACCAGCAGAGGAAGCAGGTGAGAAAGTTCCTTTGTCCAATGACACTATTCATTCCAGGATTAGTGACATTGCTGCAGACATTCTGGATCAAGTCTTGTGCGAGATGAGAAGCAGTCTTTTTCCATTTAGCATGAAGCTGGATGAATCCACTGATGTAACACAATAGAGTCAGATTCTTGTATTTCTGAGATATGTTCTCAGTGGATAGCTGAAGGAGGAATTTCTCTTTTGTAAGCCACTCCTAGCTACTACCAAAGCTGCTGATGTGCTGCAGCTAGTCAGGGCATTCTTCACTGAAAAGTTTGACTGGACGTAAAGAATTTATTCAAGTTGCACAGGTTGTGCTCCCTCCATGCTCAGTAATAAGGCATGATTTTCAGGACTGGTAAAGAAAGAAGTTCCAGATATTGTCACTACACACTGTATCCTTCATCGTCAGGCCCTGGCATGCAAAACTCTACCTCCAACCTTGAAGTCAGTTCTTTCTATTGCAGTCCAAGTTGTAAATTTTATCCGCTCACATGCCTTGAACCACTGCCTCTTCAAGTTGTTCTGTCAGGTCTCTGAGCATGAAGTTCTGCTCTACCACATTGAGGCGCGCTGGTTGTCCAGGGGACGGATACTTTCTCGGTTAGTAGAACTGAGAGGGGAGCTTGTAATTTTCTTGCGAGAAAAAGAGAGTGACCTTGCTGACAAGTTTCACTGTCCAAATTTCATTCATTACTTGGCATACCTGGCTGACATCTTCCCCATCTTGAATGAGTTGACCACATCTCTCCAAGGACCTGCTGTGACTGTAATGGATGCTATTGAGAAATTGCAAGCCTTCCTTAACAAAGTGTCACTATTCCAACGACGACTAGAAAAGTTTAACTTGACAAACTTTCCACTCTTGGATGAAGTTGTAATATCTGGTGAAGGAGGAAGCTCTGAGGGATCACTGCCTGACAAATTCAAAGGGGAAATTTCAGAGCATCTTTCAACATTTCAAAGGTCCTTCGATGGGTATTTCTGTCAAGAAATTGCTAGGAAAGACCTTTGGATTCGCACTCCTTTTCTCTGTGACTTGGACAACATTGATGACAGTGACTTTGCTAAAGATGACATGATTGATTTGAGAACCAGAGAAGTACTGAGGAGTGACTTCAGTTGCAATACCTTGATTGAAATTTGGTGCGCCCAGCTAGATTCCTACCCACAACTAGCCAAGAGGGCAGTACTGACTCTCCTTCCATTTGCCACAATCTATCTCTGTGAAGCAGGATTCTCCACATTTTTGACGATTAAAACCAAAGCAAGGAATAAGTTGAATGCAGAGGATGACATGAGAGTTGCTTTGTCCAAAACCGTCCCCAGAATTAAATCGCTGCTTGATCATAAGAAGCAGCAGATCGCTCACTAATTCCCCGTTGCCTATGGTCAAAACTGTTATGTTCCTAAAATAAACATAGTTTTTTATGCATTTTCGGCAAGTTACACGAGGGGGTGCATGACATTTTTTGGGCATTTGAAGAGTTGCATGGACCCCAAAAGGTTAGGAATCACTGATCTAAGTTATAAGAAAACTCAGAATTAACCATCAGATCAGGCAACATCCGTTTCATAAATACATATCTTCCTTTTAAGACTAATCTTCCTGATAAGACACGTCTGCTGCATAAGACACGTCTGCTACATAAGACACGTCTGCTACATAAGATAATTTAAATTCATAAGAAGCACTTTTTTAGACATTTATTTTTTTGAGCTCGTTCGCGTGATTTTTTTAAAGAATCTGCGTGCCACGTTTGGCACGCGTGCCACGGGTTGACCACCCCTTGTCTACCCCGACAAAACGTTTCGTTAATTGATTGCATTTTAGTTTTCTTCTCTTCACAAAACCAGTTTCCTTGTGACTTCCAAAGTTAGTGAAAGCGCCCCCCCCCTAGAGTTCTTGTGAAGCCTGTAGTACACGTACTTGTTGAATATTTGATGCCGCCGGGAAGAACACGACACGTTATTCGATTGGCTTGTGTGTGTGTGGCCGGTGGTGGTGGTGTTGGTTGTGGGGGAGTCCTTGATTTAATTAAATCCAAGAATTAAATGTAGAAGAAAAAAAAATCAAGATTTCTTTTTTCCCTATCTCCAAGTGACTCGTAAAAATGTCATCTTGAAACGAGAGATCGACGAGGGTTACTTTCTTGGCTGAAGCGAAATCAAGGGCGCCTTCCTAAAAACTATATCCAGATTAACTTAAGACTATTGCAAAATCTCCCACAACTAACGTCAGCGAATTCGATTAATTTTTAGATACGATGTACTCACGACCATTACTGGCATTAATTTTACCTGTGTCCAAAGTGTTGTTTTTTTAAAGTGTCCACGGTGGCATTGTTTAGTATTGTTGCCTTCCCAAAGTGGCACTGTTTACGATTAGTGGCCTTGCAAGGGTGGCATTATTTTACTATATAGGTAACATAGGTGTCATTCTTTTCTTTTTGTTTTCTATCTTTAGTCGCATTCTTCAATATGGGTGGTCTTTCCCAGGTGGCATTCTTGGCTATATGCTGTCTGTCCTTGGTGGCATTCTTTGGCATCGCTGTCCTTAACACAATGACACTGTTTTCAATTGCCGTCAATGTTGACATCGCCCTTTCCACAACGTCATTATCAAGATTGCCATTGCTTTCCCTCATTGGCAATGTCCACATCCCAAATAAGCTCTTTTATCTAAGACGATCCCTTCAGGGAAGTCTTTCAATGTAAACAACCGCCTGCCATAAACCTTCACCGTATACTGCAGAGAATTCAGAAAGTAAGCTAATCCTTAAAAAATAAAATAATAATCTGTCTCATCCCTGCCAAAGGGAGGTCACCGCTGACATTTGAGCCAGAGTTATGGACCAGAAATCCCCCTCCCCCCACCCCACATCTCCCGTTATTTGGCTGATAATCCAAATGTTAATAGCTGGGCGTTCAGCATTGTGCTCGTAATACTGCACATCACGGCAACAAGTGCCCTCCGATGTCGGCTCGTTACTCGTACAGAGGTAATCAACTTGTTATGATCGAGTCACGTGGTATCGTCTCTTGGCATTTCATACTTACACAGCTTGAATTTCACAACTCGCCAAGGCGTCTTAATCTACGGGGTGACATGGATTTTAAATTTTTTTAGCAGTTGTTGAGAACCGTTTTGTTAAAGATTAAATGTCTCATGATTTCAATGATTAAATAAGAAAAACCCGTAAAAAACCAAGTTTTTGACTATAAATCCTTTATGTACGAGAAGTAATTAAAAGAATGTTCATTATAATACGCAGCGCCAGACCATCCAGAAATACAAAATTACACTTGTGTCGTAAAACATGTTTAATATAATGCGCACCGATCAGGAATATGTTTATAAAAAGAGCTGTCAATAAAATACGCACCTTATTGCGCGACAGAAAGGTTGTTCAATATAATACGCACCGCGACGCTCTATCTAAAAAAATAGCATGATACATAGTAATAAATAAAATAATCTAAAAAATCAATAATTTAATTACGCACATGCGATCGATCTGAAATTTTAATACATTGTTTTTATCATCGGTACGAAACTGCCTGCAAAATTTCAGCTCGCTATCTTGCGAGCAAGTGGATTAAAAATCGATCAAAAGTTTTGGCGACAAGCAAGCAAGGTCGGCCGCAGACACCACGAGTTAATATAAAGGATTTAAAAAGGCAAAAATTTATACTAAAATGACGATAATGCGCAGTGTTTTCCTCGGCGGGATAATTCAAAAATATATATATTTCATATTTTTAAAAAAAATAATCCATGCCATCAGTGATGTACTGTGGACTGTAAGACAAAGTCGTGACATCGTGATGTTCTGTGGACTGTAAGACAAAGTATTCACATCGTGATGTTCTGTGGACTGTAAGACAAAATCATGCCATCAGTGATGTTCTGTGGACTGTAAGACAAAGTCGTGACATCGTGATGTATTACATTGTTGTCTGAGAACATTAAAAAAAATTTCGGTCGATAGAATTTCGTTTATATTTTATTGTATTATTTATTGTTTTAATGTGTGAGGGAAATTAGTTGAATTTTTATTTTTAAAATAATATTTTTTTTAAAAGAGGGGGGGGGGTAATTGATAGTTTTTTAAAATTATCATTTGCCAGCTTTAATGTCAAGGACTAATCATGGCCAATTCAAGATTTGCTCAGATGTCTATCGAAAGTTTGTGTTTTCAAGTTGCCTTTCTTTCTTTTTTTTCCTTTCTTTCTTTCAAATTGCCTTTTTAAAAAAATTCCTGCCTTTAAATTTGAAACTGCAGGTTTTTTTTTGGACAGTGGTGTTAATCTCAGTACACAGACTGACACTCACACAAACTGACACACACAAAAACTGACACACACACACACACACAGCCATGGGCGTCGCTAGGAATTTTTCCAGGGGGGGGGCAAAAAAATTCCAGGGGGGGGGGCAAAAAAATCCCCCTTTTTTTATATTTTAACTGGCAATGCCATACAGGTACAATTTTCAATTAAATTCAAGTTCAGTATAAAATAAGGGTTGAAAAAAGCCTTAGAAATTAATAAGACTTACAAATTAGTGCTGTAATAGTTAAAATACAACATTTATTAATGCATTTAATAAATTAATTTTTTTTTCTCAAATGTAGGGGGGGGCAAATGCCCCCCCTTGCCCCCCCCCTTCCCTACGCCCATGCACACAGCCGAAACAATCAGAACTCATTGAAATTTGTATTAATAAAATGATCCTTAGACTGTTGGAAGTTGTTTGTTTTTAAAATGTGGGTGGTGTAGGGACGCGGGCGGTTTTTCTGACGTGACGCAGACCATCAGTTTTATCACTTATTGAATTATATTAAATGTTGCTTCCTATCAACAAGATGCAACTTGTTTTTTGAACTTTTGTTTTTTATTGTTGTTGTAAATTCCTCGTCCCTACCGGAATACAGCTTTACGATTTTGGCCCTGACTCCCCCCACCCTCCCCCACCAATGTTCCCTCTAAGGTTCGTTGGTCCGTGTGCAAAGAGGAAAAAAAAGTTGTGTGCAAAGTTGCTCAACATACATTTTTTGTGCAATATTTTACAAAATGTACTGAGCGGTAGTTAAAAACTGCTGCGCGGCGTCAGTGAGATGTATGCGCTACCACGCAACCGCGCAGCTAGAAGGGAACATTGCTTCCCCACCCCCATGACTCGTCGTCCACTGTCTCAACGACGCTCGACCAGCACGAGATTTGAGAATCCAGGTTTTGATATTAGTGTCAGTGTATTTGTCTCTCTCGCGAGGAGCGCCCGAGAGCTCCCCTATTCCGTGCCATTGTTGCGTCCTGCCGGTGTCGGTTTAGTGTCCCGGGCAAACAATGTTCCTGACGTCTCGCGCTGCTTAAATTTCAATAATCCCGAGAAATCCCCCTCCGAAACCAGGATTAGTCCGGGACATTTTGGAGGATACTTAATACAGTGGTCCTCACCCAAATTTCAGCATTGTGACTTTCTCGGGGAGATGTTCAGTTTATAGGAATGCTTTTAGATAATTTTTGTTTATTATTACTAAAATAATAATAAAACGTCCAATAAATTAAACTTTGAACGAACATAAATTTTACCTCCGAGCTCAGGTTTACTTACGAGTATTTTTTAAAACTTGTCGAGAACACCTGATTTAAGATTATGAGTCCCTTGGAATTGTCTTCGAGCTTCATTTATTTAGGTCAAGCATCCTTTGTCCGGCCAGAACTTGTTAGTCACATCTTTAAGAAAAGCGGGATGCGCTCATTTTAAGACATTTTTTGTGTGCTCTCTCCCACCCCCGCCCCTTCGCTCGCCAACACGACGTTCGTTAACTCCGGCGTTGTCTAGACCTTTCTGCTGACCAGCGGACCTGAGGAGGTGCTGAAATTAGGTCAGAACTCTTGGAAAATGTATTCAGGGAATTCAATTACCACTTTTCCCCAGGTCTCTTTTAACCCCCCGCCCCCACCCCAACCAAACAAAAAATAAAATAAAATAAAATTGATTGGTGCCGTTAGAAAATGCTGTTTGGACACTGCTTAACGTTACACAGTCGTCTGCTGGAGACGCCGACTGATTGGCAGTGGCCATATTTGGAGGATTCAAAAGGTGAAATATTGGGCTCATTGGAAAAAAAAAGTAGAGACAAAAAGACAAAGCATGCAGTTATCTGAGTCAGCGATCGTGTGTCTTGAAAAATCAGATGTAACTTGGTCGTAACTTCGTTATTACCAGCGCCTTGGGTATACGTGCGCGTGCTTGCGTACGTGCGTGTTATTGCGCGTGCGTGAGGGTCTCTGTGTGTGTAATAGAGAGTGTAGTACGTGTGTACACGTGTGAGTGTATGTGTCTGTGGCAGTAGGTGCGTGTGGATGTGCGTGAAGATGTGCGTGCTTCTCAGTTTGTGCTTGTGAGTTATAGTGTATGTGTCTGTGGGAGTAGGTGCGTGTGGATGTGCGTGAAGAGGTGCGCGCTTCTCAGTTTGTGCTTGTGAGTTATAGTGTATGTGTCTGTGGGAGTAGGTGCGTGTGCATGTGCGTGAAGAGGTGCGTGCTTCTCAGTTTTGTGCTTGTGAGTTATAGTGTATGTGTGTGGGGTAATGTATTTGTGCATGCTTGCCACCGGCTGTGTTTGAGTGCAATCGACCGAGTGTGTAAGAGAGAGCGCGTACGTTTCGCAATAAATTAGAACAGTTATACTAAGACACTACACACGTTGACACATTCACAAAACGCTGTCCTTGTAATGTTAACTTTTATAAACAATCGTACGTCAGCTAAGATAAATAAATTCATGCACTTAGGAATTTTATCATCAACCGTTACTGTACTGTATTCGTTTTTTAACAAACCATTCACAGTGCGAGTCGGAAATGCGTTCAAAATGCCGTTTTTAACAAACCATTCACAGTGCGAGTCGGAAATGCGTTCAAAATGCCGTTTTTAACAAACCATTCACAGTGCGAGTCGGAAATGCGTTCAAAATGCCGTTTTTAACAAACCATTCACAGTGCGAGTCGGAAATGCGTTCAAAATGCCAATGTCTGATTTTAAATAAGCACGTCTATACAAAATAAAATTAAACAATGGGGTCAAAGAAGGGGTGACAAACACTTTTTTTTTATCTTAAACATACATCGGACGTTACGTCGAGTTACTTAGTGCAATACCTGAGCGAATACCCGAGTCGCTCTAGTAGTTGCAGGTCTGGGAAGCCGTAACGGGTGGAAATAAGCGGATTGCGACTCGAAAGACAGAGACGGTCAAAGAAGGGGTGATGGGGGAGCTCGGGGGGCAAATGCTCTTACAGGTTATAGTTTTTGGTGCCGTACAAAAGATTGTAGGACATGGGACAACACTTGTTTGTGACATTGTCGTCTTAGTTTGAGACGCGCCGCCTTAAGACGACCGTATGACTGGCAGGTTTGAGATTGGGTCAGATTGGGGGGGGTGAGGCAGGTTGGGGGGTTGGAATCGAGACAAGGGGGGAAACTAATCGAATACTAACCACCAGTCTCGAGTCGTTCTGTCCTCACGAGATCCAGGGATGTTAGGTGGTCTTCTCGTTGTTGATGGTAGGATCAGGGATGGCGGGGCGAGATGTGATGGTAGGATCAGGGATAGCGGGGCGAGATGTGATGGTAGTAGCAGGGATGGCGGGGCGAGATGTGATGGTAGGATCAGGGATGGCGGGGCGAGATGTGATGGTAGGATCAGGGATGGCGGGGCGAGATGTGATGGTAGGATCAGGGATGGCGGGGCGAGATGTGAAGGTAGGATCAGGGATGGCGGGGCGAGATGTGATGGTAGGATCAGGGATGGCGGGGCGAGATGTGATGGTAGGATCAGGGATGGCGGGGCGAGATGTTATGGTAGGATCAGGGATGGCGGGGCGAGATGTGATGGTAGGATCAGGGATGGCGGGGCGAGATGTGATGGTGATTTGGGATTGACTTAACTTTGCGAACATTTTTGAAAGCAGTGGATGGAAAGTGATATGGATAAAGGTAATTTTGAATATGGATGCCGGTGCGTATCTGAAGGAACAAAGACAGCAAAGAAAAAAAAATTGGTAGACGGTGTAATGGGCGAAGAGATGGGATTTTTCCCCCTTCAATACTATGGATTTATTGATGTATGTAAGCTAGAAATGAATACATTTATTATATGAGAAGATATGATGATAATTTGGATGAGGAGGAAACGAGAGATAGAAAATATTCGCCTCGGTTTGGGGGTAGAAGAGAGGGAGTGAGATATTTAAATCAGTGTCCAAAGATTATTAAAAATCATAGTGAGGAACGTCAATATTATTTGATGATACTCAGCGTATGTTCTACTAGATTTACTAGATAGCCAGACAATTCTTGTCTTGTCTTATCTATACAGACGCTCCTTCTATGCAGAAGATAGTTGCGTCCACAGACCATGACAGATGATCTGTTTGGCAAGTGATGCAGCGCTCACAGGCCACGGCTTTGTGGGTTCCACGCATTACCCAGCCGCCTAACACAAGTGTTAGGTACCCATTCGGAGCGGGGTGACTCAGGGACGCCCTATGCCCCGGGAACAAACCCTTGCCTTCACACGGATTCGAACCCGTGACCACCGGCACGACAGTCCAGTGCGCTGCCACTCGACCACCGCGTCCTCACCACCCAATTCCACCCATAGTTGATTACTTTTAACTTTAAACAATCGAATTTGTATAGAAAGAATTTTCAAGGGACAGAAAGATGGTATTTAACGAGAGATAAGCGATTACATTTTTTAAAAAAAAACCAAAAAACTTTTAATTTATATTCATTATAAAGAGTGAAATTTAAAGCTTTAATTTGTGATTATCTTCGCCCGGTCACGGTAACTCTTAATATAGATTGCAAGGAGCACTAATACTCTTATAAATAGGATTAGTTATAAATTGTACGAACTTTACTTACAGTTTTATCTGAGATTGACATTTGCATGATTCCGCGTCAAATAAATACACAACACAGAATAGTTATGGGTTGCTGAACGTATAAAAATTCGATTAAAACTGATCACAAATACTGTTAAAAATAATAGAAAAATTGAAAGCTTACTTGAACTCGTAGGGTATACAACAAGAGTTTCTAACGGACCGAAATCATCTAACGCGTGAATCATAACCTTAAGTCTGTTATAAAGTGTGTATAGGCCTTGTCATAATATGGCGGAAACCTATTTATAGAAATATTGGGGCTATACATATCTTTTTTAAAATCCTTTATATTAACTTGTGGTGTCTGTTTGTTTGAGCCCTTGTTTGCGTGTCGCCAAAACTTTTGATCGATTTTAAACCCACTTCCTCGTAAGCTAGCGAGCTGAAATTTTGCAGGCAGTTTCGTGCCGAAGATAAAAATGATGTATCAAAATTTCAGATCGATCGCTTGGACTGTAATAAATTATTGAATTTTATCTCTATGTATCGTGTTAAATTTTTGAGATAAGAGTGTCGCGGTGCGTATTAATTGACGACCTTTCCTGTCGCGCAATAAGGTGCGTATTTTATTGACAACACTTTTTATAAACATATTCCTGATTGGTGCGCATTATATTAAACACGTTTTACGAGAAATAACTACAATTTTGTATTTTTTATGGTTTTGCGCTGCGTATTATAATGAACATTCTTTTAGTTACGTCTCGTACATAAAGGGTTTATAGTCAAAAACTTGTTTTTTTACGGGGTTTTTTAAAGGACAAATTTAATAAAAAATGTAATAAAAGATATGAGTCAATATGTAAATGTAGGTATATTGAAAAGGATGTATCTTTTATCAGCTATTTGTTAATTCTTCGTTAATTTTAGACAGCCTATTGGACTTGAAAAGGGAAAAACCGTTTCGCAATTTTACTATGCCAACAATTTTGAGAACATAGTGATTCGACTGTATTTATGCTTCAAAACATTGTTCCGCTAAAGTTTAATCTAAAAATAGAACATTACTCATTGAACTATGACGTTTTCCGCTTTTAGAAATGACAAACCCTAATAAAATTAAAACGAGCAAAATCATTTCCTGTCCAACTATAAATTTCAAACGTAATGTGACATTGTTGGCCCTACACTATGTCATATTAAAGTTAGTCTAAAAGTTAAATTCCAAACAAAAGTCTTGGCAAATATGGTCGTTTATAAAAATGCAAATGACTAAAGAGTTTCTATGGCGACGAGTATTCACGAATCCCATCAAGATAACACAAATCGCGGGGCTTAGGCGAAAGTTCATGTCACATACGGATACTCGAAAGTACTCGTGGATATTTAGTGGAGTTGAGGACGAAAGAGAAGCTATTAGAGCGGGTACTTTCTCTGTTTTAGCTGCTGTGCGTCCGTTGAAGAGTAACAAGTTTAGGTTTTTGTCATTGGAGGATTTCACTATCCCTTTCCCGCACACAAACTTTGTTTTAAGTCATGGTAACAGAGCGTCAACATCGGTAGAAAGTCATGGTAACAGACCGTCAACATCGGTAGAAAGTCATGGTAACAGAGCGTCAACATCGGTAGAAAGTCATGGTAACAGAGCGTCAACATCGGTAGAAAGTCATGGTAACAGACCGTCAACATCTGTAGAAAGTCATGGTAACAGACCGTCAACAACGGTAGAAAGTCATGGTAACAGACCGTCAACATCGGTAGAAAGTCATGGTAACAGAGCGTCAACATCGGTAGAAAGTCATGGTAACAGACCGTCAACATCGGTAGAAAGTCATGGTAACAGACCGTCAACAACGGTAGAAAGTCATGGTAACAGACCGTCAACATCGGTAGAAAGTCATGGTAACAGACCGTCAACATCGGTAGAAAGTCATGGTAACAGACCGTCAACATCGGTAGAAATGACCAGCGTAACAATGAGGACGGCAATGTGAGCCCTTCCCGCCAGCTCAAGTTATTGTATGAAGTTAATTCTTAAAACAATGGCGGCCAAACTCCGAAAATGCCCCACGGACCACTTTTAAGGATTTAATTTTTAAAAACCCCTAAAAAACCAAGTTTTTCACTATAAATCCTTTATGTACGAGACGTAACTAAAAGAATGTTCATTATAATACGCAGCGCCAGACCATCCAGAAATACAAAATTGCAGTTGTGTCGTAAAACATGTTTAATATAATGCGCACCGATCAGGAATATGTTTATAAAAAGAGCTGTCAATAAAATACGCACCTTATTGCGCGACAGAAAGGTTGTTCAATATAATACGCACCGCGACGCTCTATCTCAAAAAATAGCATGATACATAGGAATAAATAAAATAATCTAAAAAATCAATAATTTAATTACGGTACATGCGATCGATCTGAAATTTTGATACATTGTTTTTATCATCGGTACGAAACTGCCTGCAAAATTTCAGCTCGCTATCTTGCGAGCAAGTGGGTTAAAAATCGATCAAAAGTTTTGGCGACAAGGCAAGCAAGTCGGTCGGCGCCGCAGACACCACGAGTTAATATAAAGGATTTAATAAGAAAAACCCGTAAAAAACAAGTTTTTGACTATAAATCCTTTATGTACGAGAAGTAACTAAAAGAATGTTCATTATAATACGCAGCGCCAGACCATCCAGAAATACAAAATTGCAGTTGTGTCGTAAAACATGTTTAATATAATGCGCACCGATCAGGAATATGTTTATAAAAAGAGCTGTCAATAAAATACGCACCTTATTGCGCGACAGAAAGGTTGTTCAATATAATACGCACCGCGACGCTCTATCTCAAAAAATAGCATGATACATAGGAATAAATAAAAATAATCTAAAAAATCAATAATTTAATTACGGTACATGCGATCGATCTGAAATTTTGATACATTGTTTTTATCATCGGTACGAAACTGCCTGCACAAATTTCAGCTCGTAGCTTACGAGCAAGTGGGTTAAAATCGCTCAAAAGTTTTGGCGACAAGGTCGGTCGGCCGCAGACACCACGAGTTAATATAAAGGATTTAAAAATAGCATGATACATAGGAATAAATAAAATAATCTAAAAATCAATAATTAATTACGGTACATGCGATCGATCTGAAATGTTTGATACATGTTTTTTATATCGGTACACAAACTGCCTGCAAAATTCAGCTCGCTAGCTTACGAGCAAGTGGGGTAAACATCAATCAAAAGTTTTGGCGACAAGGGCGGGGGCGGGCGGCCGCAGACACCACGAGTTAATATACCACGATTTTAATTTTTAAAAAATAGCATACTAGTATTTTCTTGTAAATTCTTTGCAGTCGTAAAGAAAAAAAACATCCGCCAGCGATTAATTATTTAAGATGAGGCAGTGGCCAGAATTTGTGCACCCCCTGTTAAAGAGTTATTCATGAACTCATGTTATGTTAACAAGTACATCTTCGCCTCGCCAATGCCATTGTTTAAGCGTCTTAGGTTGTACCGCCGCCATTGTTAGGCTGGTTATTTTGACATTACGCTGCAAGATTAACTTTTAGTGTTTTTTTCTTCCCTTTTCTTTTTTCTTTCTAATTTTATAAATTGTTACAATTTTATTTTAAAAATGTCAGATCTATGTTGAACAGTGGTTGTCTGGGTACGTGTAGAAGAAACCGAAGACATACATTGTAAGCGTTTATCTTACGTCATCATGGAAATAATTCGAAGTTGTTGAGTGTAGCCTCGTAGACGGTTCTTGGACACGCTACTCAATGACAACAACAAATATCTCGAAATTGCTTGCCTGAATCATAACCTTTAACCTCTTTTGTTTTGTTTTTTTCTTACATATCGCCTGTTAAATAAGGAGGTGGTAGAGGGGCGTGTGTGGGTAGAATGGGCGGCTACTGCCAAGGAACAGAAGATAGATGTGTCACAGGAGACAGAGAGCTTTTCTATTGATTTATCATACAGCGTCGTAAGGACACTGGGAGACAGTTGGTCTGATGTGGGGCTGTGTGGGGGGGGGGCGAAGGCTATGTGGGCCATGACTCACCATCGCTACATTGTCTGGTACCTAGTGGGGCGCGCCTCCCCCCACCCCTTAACTCCCGCAGTCCTATAGTCTCTTGAGTTAAATGTGAAGGAATTGTTCGCACTGTCGGTGGGAATCCGATTTCTGGCTTGTTTCCACATCGATTAGGTCAAACGCGTTTTCGACCTTTCTCGTTCAGAACCGTCACTCCTCCCCCGTGAGCGGTCTATCATTCTCCTGCGGGTCTTGGCATTATTTTTTTATTTTTTTTCAAAAAGTCTGTTTCTGGGAAGAAAAGATTCACAATGTTTTATTTCGGATTGATCTCTAATGCTAATTTGAGCCATCTCCCCAAAGGCCCAATATGCATGTAAATATGGGGCGGGTTTGTCCAAAACCTTATTGCGACCGGCGAGAAATTACGCGGCATTTCACATACACCGACGTGATTGACATACCTTACCATGATCCCCCTTGACATCATTAGCGACACGGGTTTGGTTGTAGCCCATTGATGAGAGTTATAAAGTGTTTGCTAGAGGTAGTGTCCCAGTTCCATCCAGTCCTTGAACCATTGTCCAGCCGAGTGGTTGTCCCCGAGAGGGGGTGGGGTCATTGTCCCCAAGTATTTGGTTCATGTGCCAAAAAAAAATAAAAAAACATAAAAACAAAATAAACTCGGCGCGCAAATGATCCCATTTTTCGGTGAAAAATTATACCACCCCCACCAAACAAATTATATTTTACTTATTAAATTTTACTGCGTGATGTCTGGCAGATAGCTGCGCGGCCGGCACAGCTAGAGGGACATTGGAGAGGGTATGTCCTACTAGGTCCACACATACCACCAAATAATTAGTGCTTTGAGAAATTTGAACGTAACCAGTGTATCTATTTTCTGGGGAATTCATGACCTTTAAAAATACTATCTAATATATAAAGATGAAAGTGTTTTTGTTTGTTTGTTACCCATGAGAATTCCACACCGTTGGACCTAGGGTGCTGAAATTTTGCATGGGATCCTCATTTGACCCGGCACAGGTCATAGGCTATGTTTCAACCCCAGGTGACACTAGGTCCAGCGGTAGTGGTATTCTCTTTTTTATAATTTATTTACCATTTTTGTAATATCGCGAAACGCCGGGTACCCCAGCTAGTAATTAATAAGTAAAACAGGATCCGGGTAGATGTTTGAGATGGAGATCTCACCCCCCACCTAGGGGTCTACCGATATATCGGCTGGCCGATATATCGGCACCGATATCTGGATATCGGCAATATCGGTATCGGTAGCATGTAAATGTCCCGATATAGACGTCACCGATATTTCATAATAAGTGACATTTTGACCCAAAAAAAAACGGAAACAAAAAAACTATCATTTAGATTTACAATATCTCGACAAATTAATATATCGACCCCGATACCGGTATTGAAATAGTCAAAAGAGTCCTAGTATTAATATGTGCAGCCCACGATACAGTGTGCCATGTGCGTTGATATTGTTTAGGTATCGGCCGATTTTCGTATACTCAGAAATACTGTGTAAATAGTGCCGATCCAAGTATACCGTAATTGCTCTAATAAATGTATAACATGTAAACATTATGTTCACGTAATTGCTCTAATAGCAAAGATGCACGCAGAATCGCAGATGTCTAAAACATTTCGTTTCGTATGGAATAACAAAATGTACCGTGTGAAGACTTGTTGTCATTGGCAACCATTCAACTTCACCTCATTTTCACTCATATTACTATTGCTTTGTTCTCATTGTTTCATTCATAAAAGGTGGCCGTGTGCAAAAGCCATTAAACTATTGGTTAGAATTAATAATTATGAGTCAAGGTTGAAGTTTCAAAAGGACTTCCTAATATTGCTTGTACATTTTATAAAGGACGGTTCGTTTTGTTATGAGTCCTATGTAGGTCATGATCTGGAACTTGTAAACACATCGGAAACTTCGTTTCGGGAAAAAAAATCGGTAATATCGGCAAAACTGGATATCGGTAGACCCCTTAATTATAAAATATAAATAATTACGAGTGATAAATTTAAGAATGACGTCATCAAATATGACCGCTGTATTTTGTCCTAACAAATACTCATATCGGCACTCATATCGGAAAAAAAATCGGTAATATCGGCAAAATGACTTATCGGTAGACCCCTAAATATAAAATATAAATAATTACGAGTGATAAATTTAAGAATGACGTCATCAAATAAGACCGCTGGTTTTTGTCCTAACAAATACTCATATCGGCACTCATCGGAAAAAAATCGGTAATATCGGCAAAAATGCATATCGGTAGACCCCTAATATAAAATATAAATAATTACGAGTGATAAATTTAAGAATGACGTCATCAAATATGACCGCTGGTTTTTGTCCTAACAAATATATCTCATATCGGAAAAAAATATCGGTAACATCGGCGAAAATGCATATCGGTAGTCCCCTAATATAAAAGATAAATAATTACGAGTGATAAATTTAAGATAGGACGTCATCAAATATTACCGCTGGTTTTTGTCCGAACAAATACTCATATCGGCAAAAAAATATCGGTAATATCCGGTATCGGTAATATCGGCAAAAAGGCATATCTGTAGACCCCTACCCCCACTTTCCCCCCCAGAACACCCCACCTTCACCTCAGGGCCGTCGCTTGAGTATGTGTTTCCCCGTCTAAGGACCCTTGTTTGAGTCCACCACGTCTATTGGAGGAAGAGAGATATGTAAACATAAATAATGTTCGAGCGTAGACAGCCGTGGTCTTGAAGCTACTTGTGTGATCACGTGACGATTAGTCATCATGTGACTTTGTTTTGTGTCGGCTGCACTGAAAGCTGTTGATCTGTTCAAACTGGTAATTGAGTTCTTTGTTTGAAGGTTAGAATCCAGTACTCACATATCTCGTGGAGTCGGGGAAAAACGTTGTGACTGCTTCTTAATCCCGGACTTATTTGTTTTACTCCAGATTTAGCTTTTTTAAATCCCTTATATTAACTTCGCGGCCGTCTCTGTCGTCATCTCATCATCCTCTCTCATCATCAGAAAAAGCAAACCAAATAAATTCCAACATATTACATTCATGGAAAAGAACTGACCCAAACTAAAGATGCAAAATACTTAGGAGTCTTAATAAATGAGAAACTATCATGGAATCCCCATGTCAATGAAGTTATTAAAAAATCAAACAAAACCTTAGGCTTTATAAAAAGGAACTTTAACAAATGTAATAGAGATATAAAACTAAAATGCTACCTCACTTTGGTGAGACCTGCACTAGAATATGCATCTTCTGTATGGGACCCATCCACCAAAGAAAACATTGATAAACTAGAACAAATTCAAAAAAGAGCTGCCAGATTCATTACTGGAGAATATTCGAAACTGACAAGAGTAACACCATTAGTTAAATCATTAAACCTTGAAACACTAGAGGATAGAAGAACCAAGAGCAAAGTAGTAATCATACATAAAGCAATTAATTCTAATTTAGAAATACAACACAAAGATAACTTAATACAACCCTCAGATAGACATAAGGATAAAAACACCTTTCTTATTCCGTATGCAAGAACAAACACATACAAGTTTTCCTTCTTCCCGTCCGGAATTCGGGCGTGGAATGGGTTGCCTGAAGAATCCAGGAAAACCAACACTTTATCAACATTTAAATCTCTAATAAAAATGCAGGACTAAACACAAACCATAGATAAGCGTAGGACGCAATAATCTTCTGTATAGAAGGAGCGTCTGTAAACAGATAAGATAAGGGTGGGCGGAAAATAAAAGTCGAAAATAGACCCACTTCCCGTGATTCGATCGAGCTGAAATATTGGAACACTGACCCGTCTTACCTAACAATGCATCGTATCAAAATTTCAGATCGATCGAACGTACCGTAATTAAATTAATGCATTTTTAGTTTATCCTTATATGAGGTATGTAATTTAAATTCACGGTTTGTTATTGTTTTTTTCCCACGTGAAATTTTGAGCTGACGCATTGAGGCGACCCAACGAAGCGACGGGGCGCGTTTGTTTACATTTTACGTGTCACTCTGAGCTCGGTCAAGCGAATCGGTGACCAGACTTTTCCCCTCTCCCCCCCCCACCCACCCCTCCCCCCACTAGGGTTATGATGCAAAGTTGAGTTAAGACAGATTCAGTCTGTAAATGTTTGAAAATAATCAATACTGTTAGTTATGTCTCATATATAAGGGATTTATAGTCAAAAACTTTGTTTATTACGGGTTTGTTTTTATTTTCCAGTTCAATTTTTAAGCACCAGGGGCAATGTGGTTACATTCGATAGAGTAGCTCGCCCTTGGCCTTGGTGCTGTTCATTTGAGTTGTTTCCCGTAATCATGTTTGTTGTTTGTAAACTTGATTAAAGTTCATGGCGTGTGATTCGGCCTCTACGAAACCGACCCTGTTACATGAATATACTTATTTGATAGATCCATATGTAACCCATACTTAGCCCTGAATAATTGATTACCCTCTAAATTCACAGTAGGTCATCATCGGCATCCTTCATTCAGTAGGTCAGCGCGTCGAACCCTGCCAACGTGGTGGGCTGCCGCACTATATAACGCTATCAAATACAAATAATGGTTATTATTACAATATTCCAACCCACGTTTACTTTGCTGAGTCATCACACCACAAATGAAATGAATGACGACATAAAATTTGCCGCGCGCCGCGCATCCGCTCCCCCTCTCACCCCGAAAATGGACGGACATTTCATACGTAAGCGCCCGCCTTACATCTGATCTTATACTGACGCGGCAAAGTGCCACCGCCTGACGACGTCATACCAGATGTTGTCCGTTCTAGTTTGGCCTTGCGATACACAGATGTTTGGCTGTCAGCTATGTATCAATGTGAGAATCACTCCTGGTAATAACTGTCTGATGACCCGAATTAATAGGTGTGAAGAAAGACGAGCTTAAGCGGATGTGTTGTATTAGATGTTTAAGATGGCGCACTGGCAACGGTCTTTTTTTTCCTTGTCATCGGATACAATATGTTTATGTTTACTTTTTGCTGACTCGTCGTCTCCAACATGTGCAACCACCACTTAACCCTTGATCTGACGGGAAAGCCTGGCTGTTCAATTGTGTGGGGGGGAATATACGCGATAGCTACCTCACTTTTCGGTTTAGGGTTTACATTTTTTTATTTTGTCCTACGTTATATTTACAGTTAGAGTTTAGAGAATCACTGTTTCGTATGAATTAGACCCATCAAATTTTAGAAACATAACTTTAAAAATTTAAAAAAAATTTTTTTATAATGAGTCCTGAAATTGTACAATCACATTAGACTAAACGTGTTTGGTGTTTTATTTAGATTCGTTTTTATTGACAAGCTCTCCCCGTGTGTGATATTTTGCATGTGTTGTCTTTTTCTTTTGTTATTATGAATTTTATAGAAATGCATGGCTTGAATTGATTCTCAAAACAACATATGTCTTATAACCCGGACTGGCGAATAAGGCGCATGTCACAATGACATCTGGCCTAACCATTGAGGCGAATGAGGTGGCGCAGGTCCATCTAATGACATCTGGCCTTTTAGAAACCCCCGCCGAGTTTATCAGCATTTGACAGAAGAGTCTCTTCAAAGAATAAAATTAACGCCCAACACAAAAGGGCAATCGGTGAGTGTGACGTTTTCGCCTCAGGTGGAAGCCTATTCCAAAAGAAAAAGAAAACCTAGAATATTGGTTTAGAGAGGAACCAACAAAAGTCCCACCACCAAGAACGTAGACCTATGTCCACCACCAAGACGTAGACCAATTCCACAACCAAGAACGTAGACGTAAGTCCACCACCAAGAACGTAGACCTATGTCCACTACCAAGAACGTAGACCTATGTCCCACTACCAAAACGTAGACCTATGTCCAACCACCAAGAACAGTAGACCTATGTCCACCACCACCAAGAACGTAGACATATGTTCCACCACCAAGAACGTAGTAGTATGGATCCCACACCAAGAACGTAGACGTATAGTCCACTCACCAAGCAACGTCAGACGAAGTCCACCACCAAGAACGTAGACCTATGTCCGACCACCAAGAAACGTAGACACCTATGTCCACACCAAGAACGTAGACCTATGTCCACCACAATCACCGTCTCATAGCACGCAAGAATCCTCCACCAAAAAACATCTCATGTTGGCGAGCTATATTTGAAAAATGTCAAAGTACTCTCTGCTAGCTGCCCGCCCTGTAATACACAGCCCACACCACCCAGTCAAAATAACACCTTTTTTTTGACGAGCACAAAAACAAAACCAAACACTTTTATTAAGAGCTAAGATACACCTTTATAGCGAGATCTATTGTCTCCTGTTAAATACATTGTTTTTCAACCCAACATTGTGTATGATATCCCCTCGTCTGTAGAACCGTGAAGCCCGCTATTTGCGGCCGTTTCGCTCATCCAGCGCCCTCGTCAACACACTCGACACTGTGTGGAGAGTCCTGGGAGGGCGCGAGTCAGTGAATCAGGGGCGTGGATATTGACGTGTACTTCCCAGTGTGTCTCCGTGTTCGAACTTGTGCTCACTTCCTTTTGTCGTTTATAATTACACTGCAAGGAAGTATTTCTTAACTTGTCCCTTCACAAGCACTCAGGATATAACAGCTCGTGACTGATTACAAAACAATCGAAAGTCGAGTTAGGTGATGCTGACAGGTAAGTAGTCGTTTCGGGATTAGTGGTAATAAATACATCAGTAGGGTGTAATATGTACGAGGGTAGTGGTATTAATGTGCACGTGGAAGGTAAATAATCTGTAAAAGTGGTAGGTGGTAATAGTAAATAATTACTTGAGTTTGGTAAATCGTAACACTGTCAGAGGATAATCACTCAGTGTCGAATACGGATTCGGGTTAATCGTATTGTGGTATGTGACAATCGATTCTTGAGTAGGTAATTGATACACAGTATAAGTGGTAATTGATACACGATTAAGGGGATTGATACACACAGTTAAGTGGTAATGGTACACGATTACGAACACACGTTTTTGTAAAGTCGGTATCACACTGGTATGTGTAATCTTTGTCAACGTATGTAATCAGTACACTTATCATCGATCGCCTAGTTTTATTTAAATTTAATGCCACGATTATAGACATGTGAAATATACCTCTGAGGCGTGACGATTAGTTTTTTGGAAAGGGAATACAGCTCGCTGTGCGTAAGACTTTGAACTCTTCTAGCGCCATCCCCTCCGTCCCTCGCTTGTAGAACATATCTCTTTCTATCCCCTCTGTTTTTGGTGATGTAAGAAGACGTCATTGATTGCCATAAATTATCACCGTCGGCACAGAAACGGGATAATTAGGATAAAGGAAAGCGGCGACTTGGAACCTATATGTAAGGTCCACTCCGAAATCTGCGAATAAGAATGACGCGTGTATTTAATACAATGTTATTTCTATGATGCTGTAAGAAAGGTCTTACCACAATTTGGATTGAATATCTGACAAGGTCTAATTAAACCGCAATTTCTGAAATACGAACACAGTGTAACAGACTTACTTATCTTATCTATCTGTTTACAGACGCTCCTTCTATACAGAAGATTAATAGCGATCCTACGCTTATGCACATGGTTTGAGTGTTAGGACCCTGCATTGATTATATAAGAGATATAAATAATGTTGATAAATGTGGTGTTTTCCCCTGGATGCCATTCAGGCAAGCACCATTCCACGCCCGAATTCCGGACGGGAAGAAGAAAACCTGTATGTGAATTTTGTTCTTGCAACAGATGCATCAATATTTATAGAATATATCTGACGAGTACTCTAATTAATACAGTAACATTTACGTGAATATCTGACAAAGACTAAGTAATACAGCAATTGTATGGAATATCTGACAAGGTCTTACTAATACAAGATTTCAATAACGCAGCTTTTCTCTCATTTTTTAAATGTCCAACGACTGCTGATCTACGACTAATATACCGGCGTACTTAAGCGAATGGATATTCATATTTGACCTGTGTATTAATATATATATATAATATATTTTAGCTGTCGGCGTATAGCAAACTTTGAGCGGTGTAAAATAGTGAATTGTTTGAGAATATTTATATGAGATTAGTCAATCCATGCTTGTATAGATAACACTTCGTACTCCACTTCGCGGGTATAAAATTATCGATGTATAAAATGGTAAATTATTGTTAGAGAATAGTTGGAGAAATATTTCCAGGAAATACATGCTTTATATATTGACATCCGCACGTAGCGAAATCGGAACAGAAATTTGTTCGAAATAAAATCCAGCTTCAAGTTATTTTAATATTTTCAGAAATACACGTAAGGAACTGATATGTTTCTCTAAACGGAATTGTTGATAACGGTATAAATAGTAAATCATATTATCTTTTAAAAGTAAGTGCGATATCGAAATGAAATTAGAGACATTAAACTAGAAAATTACAACCATCAATCAAAGTCGGCCTGGCATATGAGTTTTGCTGAGTTATATAGTCATTAACTGTCGTTGTGTTTCATTATGGATTTATTAAACAAACGTGATATTGAGTAGGGAGTATTTGTAATGTAACGATATATATATATAAACTTATATTAACTCTTGTTATGTTAAGTAGGCGCTTCCGCCATTCACATGTACTAACTTGTGCACAATATAATTCACGTGAAGAATTCGTGTTTAATAGTTTTACCAAAACGAACTTTAACATATACATATAACAATTGTACACATAAGAATCACAATTTGAGGTAATATAACGTTGAAATCTAGAGTAGTCACTATCATAGCTTCTCTGTAGCTAAGTCTACACATCAATCAGTCTCGCCCCAACCGTTCAACCAATAGAAATGCTCCTTTCTTCCCGCGTCCACCATACATGTGACCTTACGTCACAAAATTATGTTAATCAGATGTGACATTCACCCCCATCCTTCAAAAAAAAATGTTTATGAAATACAACATTTTTGGTCTTCATAAAATCAAATCAATCTATATCTATATTCAAATTCAAATATTTATCATCAATGAACATTCATTTTCTTACATACAACTTCTGGATATAGAATCAATAAGAAAAAATCTGTAGGACTGCAACAGTCTAAACATAAGAAAATAATGAGAAAAAATCTGTAGAACTGCAACAGTCTTAACATAAGAAATAATGAGAAAAAAATCTGTAGAGACTGCAACACGTCTACCTGTGCTGAAAAAATGAAAATGGACTTTTAAAACACATCTGTAATTTTGTGTAATTAAAACATTTAAACACTCAATATTATTAAAATTAACTAATAATCCAATGGAATTCAAACACTGTTCCTTGTCCATTGTTCAACAAATAAAAATATTAATATAACTACAGTCTCTGTTTGTATCCTTTAGGAATTCACAGACTAATGTTAAAACAGTCTCTTATTTTATCATTTAGTAATTCACAGAATGTCTTTTTAATAGTCTCTGGTTTTATCAGTTAGGAGTTCACAGAGTGTCTTTATTTATTGTCATTCTACTTAATATGTCTGCAACCACATTGTCCTTTCCCTTCACAGGTTTTAATGTCAAATTTGTAGTCGGCTAATAGCATAGCCCAACGATTCACTTTGGCGTTGCTGATCTTCTTCTTGTTGAATGCCACAAGTGGTTTGTGGTCTGTTAGAAGAGTGAATGTTCTACCTAGAGGTATTTATTGAAGTTTTGTAGAGCCCACACTAAGGCTAGACATTCTCTCTCTATGGTGCTGTAGTTACACTCTGTTTTGGTCAAGTTTCTGCTAAGATACTGTATAGGATGTAGGATACCATCATGTTCTTGCATGAGGCACGCTCCTAATGCAATGGACGATGCATCGGTAGAAACAATGAAAGGTATTGTCCCATTGAGGTGTAACTAAGATGGGTTTCTTCCTGAATGCCTCCTGAATGTTCTCTAATGCGTTGAGGCAATCTCCTGGAAATTGAAATTTTCTAATATCTTTGGTTTTTGTAACTTCTGTTAGTGGATGAACTATTTCTGCATAATTTGCAATAAAAGGTCTGTAAAAGTTACATAGTCCCAGCAGGGCTTGCACTTGTTTTTATAGATTTTGGGACAGACAGATTAAATATCTTGTTTTCATTTTCTGTCAGTGGGAGTGACTGCACCGCCTCCTATTCTGTATCCCAAAAAATCTATATACTTCTTTCCAATGTTGATCTTTTCTGGTGAGATTGTCACACATTATGTTTCTTGAGTCTATCCAGTACAGCTTCAAGTGTATGGATATGTGATTCCCAATCTTTAGTGTGGATGCATATATCGTCGACATAATGTACCACATATTGGAATTCCTTTTAGCATCACTTTCATAAATCTGCTAAAAGTGGCCGTACAGTTGACCAGATCCAAATGGCATTACTAACCATTCATACACCTCATCCATGGCTAATGAATGCAGTGTATTTTATAGAATCAGGATCCATGTTAATCTGCCAAAAACCTCTGTTTAAGTCAAATGTAGTGAATATTCTGGAAGTACCAATTATGTCTAAAATGTCACTTGGTCTCCAATAGTTCATGGTCCAATTTTGTAATATATNTCTGAGAGGTATAGAGGAAATGGAATGACCTTAAGCCACAGAGTGATAATTTTAGGGAATTTCATTCACAATTAGTAAGGAGCTTAGACAACTGGGTGGCTAGTACAGAAACAGACAGGTCGTACGAGGGGATACGAGACCTGATGTGCCGTATTAAAGCTACTAATAAACATGAATCCCGAGATTGTGAAAACAGTATTATTAAACAAGCCCACGAGTTGCGAAAGTGTGCTGACCCAAATTGACACTATCAAATCAACAGGGCAAGATACAGTGGCCAAAAATAGCAACACATTTTTTCAGGCCGGGAGTGCAGCGCTATGGGGAGGTCAAAACAAAGCTAGAAGGAAGTCAGCAGAAGGTAGATTAACAAGGGGACAAGGGGCTTGTTTTATAGGTGGACGAGAGGGACATTGGAGAAATAACTGCCCTCTACGACAGGGAAATAATGCTTGGACACAGGCTAGAACAGAAGTATACCGAGGAAGGCAGACGGGTACACGTTACAACAAGAGGGAGTACGCGAGAGACTCTCCCAACATGCAGAGAAACGATTTAATATGACTACAATCTCAAAATGGGGCAAATGGAAGAGGAGGTGCACAACGAAGTAATAGAAAAAAGTTAGACCATTTGTAAGGGAAATGCAATATATTAACATAGCAGAAGACATACATAGAAAATCCACAGGAAAATTATATTTAGAGAAAGGAAGTTTCTGTAACTGTTACTTATGTCACAATATTAATCTTAGGGCGTTCTCAAATTAAATAATCTTGTGAACAATAATCCACTGAAGAACTTGTTTATACAAAACAACTTTGATATGTATACTATGTACACATAAATATCATTTGAGGTAATACAACGTGGAAATCTTGAGGCACACCACATCACATCCTTCCTTGACGGAAGTCTTCTAACAACTCTTCGCCCAGCACTTTCAACCAATAGGAATGCTCCTTTCTTCCCGCGTCCACCATTCACGTGACCTTACGTCACAAAATTATGTTAATCACATGTGACATTCACCCCCATCCTTCAAAAAAAAATGTTTATGAAATACAACATTTTTGGTCTTCATAAAATCAAATTAATCTATATCTATATTCAAATTTCAAATATTTATCATCAATGGACATTGATTGTCTTACATATAACATCTGGACAGAAAAAATCAAGAAGAAAAAAATATGTAGAACTGCAACCGTCTACCTGTGCTGAAAAAATGAAAATGGAATTTTAAACACCTCTGTAATTTTGTGTAATTAAAATATTTAAACACTTAATATTATTAAAATTAACTAATAATCCAGTGAAATTCAAACACCGTTCCTTGTCCATTGTTCAACAAATAAAAATATTAATATAACTAAAGTCTCTGTTTGTATCCTTTAGGAATTCACAGACTAATTATACAGTCTCTTATTTTATCATTTATTAATTCACAGAATGTCTTTTTAATACAGTCTCTGGTTTTATCGCTTAGGAATTCACAGAATGTCTTTATTTTATTATCATTCTACTTAATATGTCTGCAACCACATTGTCCTTTCCCTTCACAGGTTTAATGTCAAATTTGTAGTCGGCTAATAGCATAGCCTAGTTCAAAGATAGTCATTCTTCAGTTGACGAGTATGAATTCAAATCGATGGGCTTTGAATGTTTCTTCAGACTGTTAAATGTTCAATAATTCACCAACCATGACTTCGATTATGTTCATTCACAATTTCAATACCAGCATCTTGAATAAGTTGCTTAGCTTTTGAGATGTCCTTTTTGTTTCCAGATAATTCAATAGAATTTGGACCAGATGAGTCACTGTCAGAAACTTTTATCTGAAAAATATTGTTTGTATCTGTAAAGTCTTTGATTTTGCTTAATACACAACCAATTGTTCTTCCTAATTCAGATGGTTTCATATTCACTAGTACCATCTCTTTCTCTGTTACTATGGTCTTCATGTCTTTTATCATATACTTGATTTTTAATAGTGGCTAAAGTGTCACTAGTTTCTGTCTGTGCTCGATTTAACTTTATTATTTTTCTATCATTCATGTCTTGGTTTTCATTCTTTCTCCATGGTTGATCATAATTTCTTTTTCTGGAGTCAAAATTGTATTTGTCTCTCCATGATCTTCTGCTTTGATTATAATCTCTATTTATGGAATTATGATTATTTCTTTCTCTCCATGATTGTCTTTCTTGATCATAGTCTCTATGTCTGGAATTATGATTTTATTTTTCTCTCCATAATTGTCTACTTTGATCATAATCTTTATGTCTGGAATTATGATTATAGTTTTCTTTCCATGCTTGTCTACCTTTGCTTTTCAAAGTGATCTTGTCTTGACCTTTCTTCTGTTTTCTTTCTTATAGGGCTGCCATTAGGTGACACCCTATTTGGTTGTCCTTTATTGTGGTAACACTGCTTCGCCATATGTCCTGGCTTGTTACAGTACCAGCAAATAGACTGTCTGTTGCCTTGGTTTGGCAGACTCTGGTTTCTCATACCTTGCCTTTTTTCTTGACTTTTAATATGTCTTGTCTCTTATCCATTTCCACATTCGGATGACAGTCTTTGAATGTTCGTAATGCATTTGTTAGCTCTGCTTGAGTACGAACTTTCTTGTCAGTTAAATATGTGAATAGAGTTGGTGTTGCATTTTCTAAAAACTTGTCAATTAACACCATGTCTAGTATGGCCTTGGATTGCTCGTATCTATTGCTGTCAGTTCCAGCCATTTTGTTAATTTGACTTGTGCTTCATGCACTATGATCTGTGGATCTTTGTCCATCTTGATTCTCATTTCATGAAATTCTCTTCTATAATCATTTTCTGACTTTCCAAAATGACATAGAAGTGCCTTTTTAACATTCTTATATATGCTTTTGTCTTCTTTGGCTATACTGTTATAAGCTTCAAATGCTTCTCCAGTTAATTGAGTCATCAGTTGTACTTGCCAATCTTCTTCATTATAGCCTTTCATAGCCATTATGGATTCGAAATAATCCAGATAAACATCCATTTTTTCTTTTTGGCTATCATATTTTCTTACTTTGATAGTATCCCTTGGTGCTGACCTTCTATTTATTTCATTACCAGGATTTTGGCCTCTACTATCTAAATCAAGTTGTAGTTTTAACTTATCAATTTTAAGTTGTTCAAGTTCTCTTTCAATTATGAGTCTTTGCCTCTCTTTTTCTTCAGCCTCTTTTTTATTTTCTTTTTCTTCAGCTTTTCTTAGCTTTTCTTATTCTTCAGCAATTCGTTGATTTTCTTTTTCTTCAGCTTTTCTTAGCTTTTCTTCTTCTTTAGCAATTCTTTGCTTTTCTTCAGCAATTCTCTGATTTTCTTTTTCTTCAGCTATTCTTAGCTTTTCTTTTTCTTCAGCAATGCTTACTTTTTCTTCAATGAAATCTCTCATTTCTTTTCCCTTTAGTCCGATTTCTTTTGCTATGGCAGTGAATTCTTTGTAGTAATCCATGTTTTGTTTGATTGAATAGTATGAGTTAAGCAATTTGGTAAGGAATTTAGGTATATATTGATAACGTTATAAATCTTCCAAATGAAAAATCTTGCATTCAAAATGTTTCGTTCAAATAAGTGACACGTCTAAACCATGAAATCTAGCCTTGACAAGATGAGACAACAAAAGAATCCTCACACGGGATCTTTAGTATACTTTATATATACGATCCCTCAGATTGACAAAACATATTAAATGGTCCAATCGTTTTAAATAAAAGTCACTTGGTTAAAATTTCAATTTTCGAGAAGTGTTTTTAACAATTTAGTTCACTCCATTAATCCAAAATTGCAATTATCAAACTCTTCACACAATGAATGGATAAAAATTCCGTTCCTTTATTTATAATTCACACTTCATAATTAATAGTCCATAGCCTTCCAAGTTCCAGGTTATGTTTACAAATATTTCCTGTAATCAACTAGCATTGAGCTTGTTGACGTCACGACCTATATATGTTCACCGTGTGTCACCATTCAGTAAGCCTACACGACGCAGATTCCAGCACTGTGTAGTATACTTGTACTGTCGTCGACTGTGACGTAGAACAAACTAGGCGACCTAGTTGTATACACCGCACGCCGTGACCATGTGCTTGTATGCCGCCATCTTGAAATAATCTTGTATTTTCATTGAACCACAAAAGTTTATTCATAGCTTCTTACGAACTTGAATATTAAAAAAATACGATAGCTGCTAATATTTCTTCTTTTAATGAATACTTTCCTTTTTGAAATATCAAATACTTGTTATTTCCACGAAACCTCCTTTCTAAAATCTCTTGTACTGTGTTCACATAGAACTTTTATTTCTGCACCAATGTAACTATTAACTTTATATGTATATGTAACTCTTTTGTAGGCGTTCTCACAATACAGAATCTTGTGCACAATAATCCACTGAAGAACTTGTTTCAACAAAACAACTTTAATATGTATATTTTGTACACAGAAATATCATTTGAGGTTATACAATCGTGGAAATCTTGAGACACACACACATTCCGTCCTTCCTTGACGGAAGTCTTCTAACAACTGCTCTCCCAACACTTTCAACCAATAGGCAGGCTCCTTTCTTCCTGCGTCCACCATTCACGTGACCTTACGTCACAAATCATGTTAATAACACGTGACAGTAGTGTACAGCGCGTTTTTCAGGATTTGTGTTCATCTACCCAACGATTAAATTTAACTTTCGCTGAAATTCAAAACCTCTTTACACCAGAAAACTTTCTCTTTTGGATGAGCACATCAAAGCTTTGTGTTTGTCGTTCGACCGCTTAAGGGTGTGTTGTGCATCTCTATACTACTGCCATAGTGCTGTGTGTCTCAGTTACTATTGCGATTGTGCTGTTTGTCATTCATAAATGCAGTCAACTGTATTATTTCGTTTTCCCTTGCATGTCTGCTAAGTCATCTTGATAGCAGAAAACAAGGCTTTTGATTTTATATTTAATTTTTCTCGATGGCCTTAACCTCAACATGAATTCTAATGTTTTAACTACTTTGTACATAAGCCAATATGAATAGTTTGCTTAGAATTTAATCCAGAAATGTATGGAAGCCAATATCAATAGTTTGAATAGACATATTGACTAGATAAGTCTGATTTGGACAAAAGCAAATGATCTTTAGTCTGGCATGGGCGTCGCTAGGAATTTTTCCATGGGGGGGGGGCAAAAAAGTCCCACTTTTTTTTATTTTAACTTGCAATGCCATACAGGTACAATTTCCAATTAAATTCAAGTTCAGTATAAAATAAGGGTTGAAAAAAGCCTTAGAAATTAATAAGACTTACAAATTAGTGCTGTAATAGTTAAAATACAACATTTATTAATGCATTTAATAAATTAGTTATTTTTTTCTCAACTGTAGGGGGGGGCCAAATGCCCCCCTTGCCCCCCCCCCTTCCCTACGCCCATGAGTCTGACCAGACATCTTGACTACATTAAGTCTGATTCAGTGGTCGACTTAGCTTTCCCCAGCCGTCATATTCTGTCCCTTATGCCTTCAACAATGTTATTGCTCGTTCCACCATGTGCATGTCTCTTGTTCTCTATCAGCCCATACGCGACCAAGCTGTAGGGTAAACACCCAACCTGACTGAGCAATTATATCAACAAGTCGTTAGTGGTAGTTAAGATGATCGCTGTTACTTGGAAGTTAATCGCTGTCTTTTGTAGGAGGCCAAAGATGTTCAGCGTTAAAACTATAGACTTGAACGTTAAACGCATATGCGTTCGGAATTTTAAAGTAACTACTTAGTCATTACGGGTTTATGACTTGGATAGTCACATGAAAGTTAGCAACTTAAGCAAAATTAATTCAAAACGAATCAATGAATCCATGTTTTAAATGTCGTTATGTGTTAGGATTAGAGGTAGGGATAGTATGAGAGTTGTAGTGATGCAACGATTACCTTTCTTCTGGCCAATCAATAACGTTACATGCAAGGATTAGGGTTGTAATGATGCAAGAATACCTTTCTTTTGGCCAATCAATATCTTTAATGATTAGGGTTGTGTTGATATAGTGAAGGTATTTTCACTAATCAATGACGTTTGAGGTGAAATTGGAGACAGTTAAGTTCCCTAAAGCATTTTTGGGTCTCTTTTTCTGCTTGAAAACAAAACTAATGACAGATTGAATTTTATACAATAATTTGTACAGGCTATACGTACTAAAAATATTGACAGTAATTTCAATCATTTTTTAATCTCTGAAAAATAAATATCCTTTATCAAGTTCGCAGTAATTTAACTTTCTGTTAATTCCTGTTTGCGCTCATAATTTTCTATAAATTGAAGTAAACCAAACAAAAAGCTAAGAATTAAGAATCTTCGAAAAATATGATTTCCATTTTTTCAGAGTGGGAAATTTAAAGAGCTATTTATAATAATGATCGTTAGAGTGTGAACCTCTTTCCTCGTTTGTTTAGAGATATTTATAGATCTTAGCTAACAAGACGCTTGCATGCAACAGCTCTACGCATCCAATAATGCATTTAGTCAACATTCTGTAGCTCTGCACTGAGTGCAGTGACATCCCCGTGGCTTTAATGTCAATAGAAGCCGTTAATGTGTGCAGCGCCTGGTTTACGGATACAATATCCGTCACGCAAGGCAAGGGTACAAAATACATACTTTCTATATCATAATAGACTTTATTTCACTAACAGAAGGCCTATATTTATTATATTGTAAGAATACCCTTTTGTAATCAGAAACTAAATACACAAGTGCTCTAATTACAATGTTTTTTTTTAAATTTTAATAAAGTGTAAGAAATATAAGCCAAATTACGCGAAGTGGGTAATTTTTAAATCCCTTATATTAACTTCGCGGCCGTCTCATCATCTCATCATCTCATGGGCTGGGCGGGCGGAAAAAGAAAAGTCGAAAATGACCCACTTCCAGTGATCCGATCGAGCTGAAATTTGGCACACGGACCCGACTCACCTAACAATGCATGGTATCAAAATTTCAGATCGATCGATCGTACCGTAATTAAATTAATGCATTTTTAGTTTATCCTTATATGAGGTATGTAATTCAAATTCACTGTTTGTTATTGTTTTTTTCTTCCACTTCCACGTGAGTTTGAGTTGACGCCGACCGTTGTGCCGACACCCCTTCACATCCGACCCCCATTAATTAAAGACAAGGGACATCACTCGGTGTCAGTCTGTAAATGTTTGAAAATAATCAATACTGTTAGTTATGTCTCATATATAAGGGATTTATAGTCAAAAACTTTGTTTTTACGGGTTTGTTTTATTAAATCCCTTATATTAACTTCGCGGCCGTCTCTGTCGTCATCTCATCATCTCATGGGCGGGCGGGCGGAAAAACAAAAGTCGAAAATAACCCACTTTCCATAATTCGATCGAGCTAAAATTTGGCACACGGACCCGTCTGACCTAACAATGCATCGTATCAAAATTTCAGATCGATCGAACGTACCTTAATTAAATTAATGCATTTTTAGTTTATCCTTATATGAGGTATGTAATTCAAATTCACGGTTTGTTATTGTTTTTTTCCCACGTGAAAGTTTGAGTTGACGCATTGAGGCGATCCCATCGAAGCGACGGGGTGCTTTTGTTTACATTTTACGTGTCACGCTGAGCTCGGTCAAGCGAATCGGTGACCAGACTTTT
Source organism: Ampullaceana balthica (assembly GCA_944989445.1). Classification (NCBI taxonomy): domain Eukaryota; kingdom Metazoa; phylum Mollusca; class Gastropoda; family Lymnaeidae; genus Ampullaceana; species Ampullaceana balthica. The sequence continues at coordinate 3,456,068 of CALYLW010000014.1, read as the reverse complement.
CCCCTCTCCCCCTCCCACCCACCCCTCCCCCACCCACCCCCCCCCCTAGGGTTATGAAGCAAACTTGAGTTAAGACGGATTCAGTCTGTAAATGTTTGAAAATAATCAATACTGTTAGTTATGTCTCATATATGAGGGATTTATAGTCAAAAACTTTGTTTTTACGGGTTTGTTTTATTAAATCCCTTATATTAACTTCGCGGCCGTCTCATCATCTCATGGGCGGGCGGGCGTAAAAACAAAAGTAAAAAATGACCCACTTTCCGTAATCGGATCGAGCTGAAATTTGGCACACAAACCCGTCTTACCTAACAATGCATCGTATCAAAATTTCAGATCGATCGAACGTACCGTAATTAAATTAATGCATTTTTAGTTTATCCTTATATGAGGTATGTAATTCAAATTCACGGTTTGTTATTGTTTTTTTCCACGTGAAAGTTTGAGTTGACGCGTTGAGGCGACCCATACGAAGCACCGGGGTGCTTTTGTTTACATTTTACGTGTCACGCTGAGCTCGGTCAAGCGAAATCGGTGACCAGACTTTTCCCCTCCCCCCCACCCACCCCCACCCCCCAGGGTTATGAAGCAAAGTAGAGTTAAGACAGATTCAGTCTGTAAATGTTTGTAGCGTTTGAAAATAATCAATACTGTTAGTTATGTCTCATATATAAGGTATTTATAGTCAAAAACTTTGTTTTATTTACGTTTATTTTTCCGTCCGCCCGCCCGACCGACCGACCGCGAGCCCACGGCAGACAGATAAAGAGAACGACATGACGGTTAAGCTACTATGAGGCATTAAATTAAACAACCCCGTAAAAACAAAGTTTTTGACTGTAAATCCTTTATATATGAGACAGAACTCAAAGTATTGATTATGTTCAAACGGGACAAACATTTAGAGACTGAAACCGAATGATCTCCCCTTGCTGTAAAACTGGGGAGGAAGAGGTGTGGTCATTGATGGCTGGCGTGAACTCAAGCAAGGGACACGTGATTGTAAACAACGACGGACGCTATATTGGGTTATATTGAGATAAACTAAATAATGCATTAATTTAATTACGGTACGTTTGATCGATCTGACATTTTTTATACGATGCATTGTTTTGTGACACGAGTCTATGTGCAAAATATCAGCTCGATAGCATCACGGGAAGTAGGCCATTTTTAATTTCTGTTTCTTTCCACCCGCCCAACCGAACGACCGCGAGCCCACGATAGACAGAGAGAACGATAAGATGGTGAAGTTAATATAAGGGATTTAATTAAACAACCCCGAAAAAACAAAGATTTTGACTATAAATCCATTATATATGAGACATAACTGAAAGTATTGATCATGTTCAAACGCGAAAAACATTTACAGAAGGAAACTGCCTTAATCCCCCTTTGCTGTAAAATGGGGGAGGGGAAAGGTCTGGTCACCGATCACTGGACTGAACTCAGCGTGACACGTCAAATGTAACAAAAGCACGCCGCTACATATAGTTATATGTAGCCGCGTGGTCCTGCCAACGACGCCAAAAATACTGTAGCTGAGTGGTTTGCTAAGGCAATGTACAGTATTTTAAATAGAACACAATAAATTCATGAAATAAGATAAGACCACACAGTTTGAGTACTATAGCTGTTCTAAATGTTTATTTGGTAGGATAATTCTCTTAAGAAAGGAAATCACAGTTATAAATGAGTACTCTAACTAATAAGCTAAACACACAAGTTCATATGCCGTATGCAGCCCTAAGTATCTACTATGCCCTACTCTCTACGTTTACGTTCACATGTTACGTTCTCGTTCCTTTTCACGTTTATGTCTTAGTTTCTTTTTTTGTCTTAGTGAGTTTTATTATTATTATTATTTGTTCACTTATATAGCGCAGTACCCCAGCCTACAACTGGGCTCACAGCACTTTACAAATATTTTCAACAACTACATAAAACACATTGTACTCTAAATCTTCCTAAACATAGTTACACACACACAATTTCATATAAATGTTCAGAAATGAATGCATCACCGTCATAGAATGTTAATTTGATGGAGCAATCCTTAGCGAAAAAGGAATCCATGATGAAGTTCCTGATCCAGAAATAACAACAAGACAAAGATGCACAATTAAAAAGTCAAGAGTTCAAGTCTATGCATGCCTGTTAGGCGTAGCCTTGTTCTCAAGATTCCACCAAGAAGTTTAATCGCATTGGTCGTCCAGTTGTTTGTTGTAGTCTGTATCACTTCCATCAGGTTTAACCGAGTCACCTTGTAGCGAGAGTTGGGTCTTTTTCCACTCTTGTAATAAGTTACACACGCCAAGACAACGCTAAAGTCAAGAATGCGCTCTACTTGAGATATAGAGAGTTTTCCATTTATTCAATACATACATACATCAGGTGCCGTGCCTAGAGGCGTAGGCGGCCATACCTCTCCACAGCTCTATCTTTGGTGTGGCCCAATCAATTCCGCTGGTGATTGTTCCCCATGCCATCATGTCAGCCCAGCAAGCATCTTTTCTCTCTGTCTGCCCCAATCCCTTTTGCCCTCGATCTTTCCTGTTGTTACCATGTGTTGCAGCCTGCCTCGCCTCATGATGTGTCAAAAAATATAGATTGTCTCTTTCTAAAGTTAGACATAATTTTCCTTGACTAGCCTACTTCTTTTAGAACCTCTTCGTTACGCCTCTTCTCCGTCCATGGTAATTTTAACATTTGCCTAAAGAACCACATTTCACATGCCTCCAAACGTTTCTGTGATTCATTTGTGACTGTCCAGGCTTCACATCCATAAAATAAAACTGGTTCGATGTAACACTGGAGCACTCTTTTCCTCACTTCCATTGATATTGATTTGTTGGTCAGGAGAGTCTTCCTTTTATTGAATACTGGTTTGGCTTGTGATATTCTGCTTTTTATCCCTTATATAGGTATCCAAAAGACAGCGCTAAAACTTGTCCAGTCATTTCATGATGACTACGTAATTGGTCAGGTCCTGGACATACAAGGTTGGCGCCAGTGGGGTCGGATGGGGCGCAAAGCTTGTCCAGTCAATACAATGGTTTACCACATGCCCTGGGACAATCGTGGCGGTCTAAAATGTTCCGCAGTCTTTATTTGTCGGCCACTCCCGGCCATAAAGTGTCACCTGTCAGTACCCGTTGAACAAACAAGGGGCACATTGCCAAATCAAACCCAAGCCTTTGAATCCAAGCGCCCTTGCTGGTGTAATTTACAAATGATGCCCGATTAAAACAATAGCTTTGACCTAAACTACGTAAAAGAAAAATGTACGTTAGTTAGGAAATAGATAATGTCACTTAAGCCTGACAGAACGTGTTATTTAGTGAGTAGATAACACCACACAATCTGTACAGAAAAGGTATGTTAGTTAGCCAATAGCTAACACCACACAAGCAGTAAAGAATAGGTATGTTAGTTGACTGACAAAACAACCTGAGATACTACTCAAAGTTCACCAGCCATTTAGGTTTTTCTTGTTTAACTATTGCGTTTATTTTACAAAAATTCATAATTGAAGAAAGTGGGTTTAAATAATCTTTTATCTATCTATATATATAATTCACCAGAACAAGAACAAGAAGAGTGCAAATAAGCATGACGAATGACCCTAACTGTGGTCGACCAATCAAAATGTAGGGTTGACAAGCTAGTTTAAAACAGGGTGGTGGCAGGTGAATCGCAATGTGAATATCTCGAGAACAACAGTGAGTCGGCGTTCCCCCAACCCCTTCGTTCACTAGCGTTGTTTTTCATTTCTTCCTGCTGCTGTTTGCTTCCGTTCTCCCCCTCCCATTTATTGCGCTATCTATGAGCAAGTCTGCGGCGTGACCAGGGGTCGTATATAGTTATCTATGTTTTAAAAATTAAAATTATTCAAACATTTTATTGCAAAAACTATTATTTTTTTAAAATCATTTTACGTCTTAGACTAGGTAAAAAATAAACTTCTTTACAACAAACTTCATTTAATTTCGTTTATTCCGAATATAATTCACTTACAAATAATAATTATTGACTAGGCATTATATTGCATAATAATACATTTTAAATCCTTTATATTTACTTGAGGTGTCTGCTTGATTGTTTGCTGAAAAAACTTTGGATCTATTTTCAACCCACTTCCTCATATGCTATCGAGATGAAATTTTGCAGGAAGACTCGAGCCGAGATAAAAATGATCGATCGAAGTTTCAGATCGATCGAAGGTGCTTTAATTAAATTAATGAATTTTGAGATTATCTCCTTGTATCTCTATGTACCAGGTAAAATTTTGTGCCAGAGTCTCGGTGTGCGTATTATGTTGAACAACCTTTTTAATATTTTCCTGTCACGCGGTGCGGTGCGTATTATAAAGGCAAAATCTAATTAACCTATAGCGCCAATAAATTAAATTATAAATGTTATATATGAAATGTACTTTCTAAAATAATTGAATGAAACTAAAGCTGTCATATTAAAAAGAATTCAAGAAATGGACGCCCATCACGACTCATTTCTCTTTGCAACTATTCTTTTGCATAAAGATAAATATCTCTATACATATAAGACGCATTTGTTGTCTGTCTGTCTGTCTGTTCCCTAATAACTCAAGATCCAGACAACCAAATAACGTGAAATTTGGTACACGTACACAAAATTATACCGGAAAGGTTATTAAACAGGTTTCGTTCCATATATATAAGATACTGGGGGCCGGGGGCCCAAAATGTAGTTTTTCCCTATATGAGCTATATAAAATAAAAATTATTGAAAATTAAGACCTAAAATAATGACGCAAATTAATAAACATTTTGGTGTCGAGATTAACAAGAAGGCGATTATCGCTATAAAATAATTTTGTTGTTGTTGTTGCTTTGTTGTTGTTGCTTTTGTTGTTGTAGTTGTTGTTTTGTTGTTGTTGTTTTGTTGTTGTTTTGTTGTTGATGTTTTGTTGATGTTTTGTTTTTGTTGTTGTTGCTGTTGTTGTTTTTGTTGTTGTTGCTGTTGCTGTTACTGTTGTTGTTGCTGTTGTTGTTGCTGTTGTTGTTGTTGTTGCTGTTGTTGCTTTTGTGTTGTTTTTGCTGTTGTTGTTGTTGTCCACATCCCTTGCCCTGCGACGACAATGTCCTTCATGTTTTTATTGCTTTGTTGTTGTTGCTGTTGTAGTTGTTGTTTTGTTGTTGTTGCTTTGTTGTTGTTTTGTTGTTGATTTTGTTGTTGATTTTGTTGTTTTTGTTGTTGTTTTGTTTTTGTTGTTTTGTTGCTGTTGCTGTTTCTGTTGTTGGTTTTGTCGTTGTTGCTGTTGTTGTTGCTGTTGCTGTTGTTGTTGCTGTTGCTGTTGCTGTTGCTGTTGTTGTTTTGTAGTTGTTGTTTTGTTGTTGTTGCTTTGTTGTTGTTGTAGTTGTTGTTGTTTTGTTTTTGTTGTTTGTTTTTGTTGTTTTGTTGCTGTTGTTGTTTTTGTTGTTGTTGCTGTTGTTGTTAAACCTGGGCGAAGCCGGGTACTTGCCCCTAGTTTCTAATATGACAGTAGAATGTATATGAATTATGATCAAAGTTTTGAAACTTTTAATGTTCATTAATATTCATACAAATTTGTATTTATGTTTCGCTGCCTTGTACATGATAGAGAGTTGTGCAGTGGATAGATTCAGTCATTTCACCTGTTATCATAGAATATTTTTATTTTCTTCTTTTTAGTTCACTTTCTATATGTAAATAAAAGCGTGTCCTTTTTAAAAAAAAGATTTTTTAATATTTTATTTTCTACTTTTTAGTATCAAAATTTTTTTTAAATCAATTTTTCGACATAATCAATTCAATTTAATTAGTCAAACTTCATTGTCAATAAATAAATGTGTTAATGTAAAAAGATAGATTATTATCAAACTAAATTACAAATTTATGTATTAAAAGAAAAAACAGTTTCCCAACTGAAATTTGAACAAGTACCTCCAGGTCGGCAATCGATCACGCTAACGATTTAACAAGCAGGTCTGGCGAATCTTCGCTCTTTTTAAACATATGATAAAAACTCTTTACAAACCACTTCTGACATCAACACATTGAAATTACTTGTATCCCTCTAGCGCGAAGTGAGTTATGGTTCACTGATGTGAGTGATTAATAAGTAAAATGTAAAAAAATCTTTTTTTTAAAAAGGACACGCTTTTATTTACAAACATTTACAGACTGAAACGCCCTGATCTCCCCTGCCCTTGATGTAAACACGGGAATTTGGTAAACGAGGGCTGGAGTGAAACCAGTGAGCCGTAGAGGTCAACTCTAGCAGACGACTATACATTCTAAATAGTGATAAATAGAGATAAACTACAAATTGATTAATTTAATTACGGTACATTCGATCGATCTGAAATTTTGATACAATGCATTGTCATCCAAGATCTATCTATGGTGAAATTTTGAGATCTCTAGGACCATCAGAAGTGGTTTAATTGTACGTTTCAAGATTTGAAGGAAGAATGGATGGATGGATACAACATACAAACAGTGCGACTTAAATAAAAGCGTTTAATCATAAATAGACATTAACTAAAAACTAAAATGCATTAATTTAATTACGGTACATTCGATCGATCTGAAATTTTGATACAATGCATTGTCATCAAAGATCTATATGTGGTTAAATTTTCAGATTTCTAGGACCATCAGAAGTGGTATAATTTTATGTTGCAAAATTTAACGGAGTGATGGATGGATGGACGGATACAACATACAAACAAGTGTGACGTAAATAAAAGCGTGTAAAATGGCCTATGTTATTTCAACAACAAAGTAATGAATATAACATATTCAATCCGCAATACAAAATAATTATGCATTTTAAGGTTTACTTTATGTAGTTTAATAGTTTAATCTACTTATGTTAATAAGTCCGGTAGCCAAAGTTTAAATTGTATAAGTGTATATTGTATAAGTGTACATAGTATATAACTTATATAAAAGCCAAACCAAATATAAATGTTATAACAATATGACACAGTTAAATTTAAGATGCGTACACGAAAATGTGCGCACCGCAATTTGACAATAATAGATTTTTCAAAGCGGACCGCTCAAAAAAAAGTATTGGGAAAAAAATTGCACCAAAAATAACTCGTTTTGAACGTCCACAATAAGTTTTTAATATGGAAATGGGGTTTAATTTTTCAATCTTTGTCTATACATTTTTTAATATACGGCTTTCAGGCAAAAGGGACAATTACAAAAACTATACTAAATCCATCTGCAGGTTAAAAGGAACCGTCATGATAAATTTGGTCCCCGTCCGTCGTTTGGTTTTTCCATGAATGTGTAACTGAAATTCGAAAAGTGAGACATACAAACATACCCACATACAAACATACAAACACCAACTGAGCTTTATATAATAGATTTTAGTAAAAAACGTTTACGTTTTTTATATTAATGCTTTATTTCCCATTCACGTTAAAAATGAATTAGAGAAAGAAGAGGAAACAATCAATTTTGAGCAATTATGTAAACTTTCCTCAATTTTACCTTATTTAGACGTTGTTAAGTGTTAATATTTACCATCGCCGCAATATAAAGTAAATGTTGACTCTTTCATAGTAACGTTTCTGTAAAACATGCCGTCAAAATCCAAAACGTTGCCTCAAGCCATTAGCTTGCACTAAAGCTTGATGTAGAAATGGGAGTCCTTGCTAATTGGTGTAGAAAATTGGATGCAATGCCAATAGGTGAAGAAAAACTTACTTAATGCTAATTGCTGTATAAAAATGGATTCAATGCTAAATGGTGTAGAAAATGGGACTCATTATAATTGGCGTAGAAAACGGGAATAAATGCTTTATCATCAGCATCATCAGTCCGGGGACCGTTACGGTCTTTGGTGGGAGCGCATGGACACATCAACAGATAACGATCTCCAAATATGCTTATTTTGAGCGGCGGCCAATAATTCATGCAATTTCATCCCTGTCCATTCCTTTATGTTATCCAGCCAGCTTTTCCGTTGTCGACCTCTTCGCGGCACCCTTCTACAGTGCCTTGATTGATAATTTTTGTCAGGGTATCATGTCGCAGTACATGACCGAACCATGCCATCTTACGTCTCTTAATTGTTGTTATGATGGTTTCTTGATGACCCGAAATAGAGTTTATTCTGTCACAGAAATATTCATCGGTTCTTATGATCTACATAGGAGATCTGGAGAATTTTTCTCATGCATTTGTTTTCAAATGCCTGCAGCTTGCTTTCAGTGGCTGCCTTTAGTGTCTAGGTCTCGCATCCGTAAAGGACAATGGTTTTAACGAGAGCTCTGTAAGGCCTGAGCTTTGTAGGCAGGCTTATGTTTTTGCTGTTCCATATTTTGGTCAACTTCGTGATTGCGCCATTGCAGACCCAATTCTAGGTCGAATTTCAGCTTCACATGTACCATCTCTGGATGTAATTGATCCTAGACATTTAAAGCTATGTACTTTCTCCAGCTTTTGTTCATTCATTACGATGTTGGGCATACTGGCAGCTGAGGAATTAACCAATATCTTGCTTTTATCGGAGCTAATTTCCATCCCATATGCACCTGATCTGTCTGCAAGTTTGTCAGTGAGCTCCTGTAGTTCTTTACTGCTCCCAGCCAAAAATATCTATGTCATCAGCAAATCGTAGGTTGCATAAGGGTCTTCCGCCTATAGAGATGGATGTGTTGTGATGACTGAGAGTTTATTGCATGATTTTTTCAAGGAAGATATTGAACAGTACAGGTGAGAGAATGCAGCCCTGGTGGACTCTGATCGTAATTTTGAAGAAGTCCCCTACGCAGCCTTTAAATAAAACAGCACTGCTAGCCTGATTGTAGAGTTATTCAATCCCCTTTACCAGCCAATCTTCAATGTTGAATCTTCTCTTCACTTGCTAAAATCTCTCGTGCCATACTCGGTCAAAGGCTTTCTTGAAGTCTATGAAGTTTTGATGGAGTTCGCGTTTGTGCTGTAGATGTTTTTCTATGAGCAAGCGACAGTTGAAGATCTGCTCGATTGTGCTTCTGCCTGGTCTGAAACCTTCTAGTTCTTCTTCCAGTAATTCCTCGGATATTGGCTTTAGACGGCGAGGATAATTTTTAGCATTACTTTGCTAGGGTGGCTGATAAGGCTGATTGCTCTATAATTCTGATATTGTTTCGTATTGCCTTTCTTAGGTAATGGTATGATCAGCGACTGCGTCCAATCTTTGGGCCATATCTTATTTTCAAATATTTTCTGGCAGAGTTTTGTTACCTCTGCTCCTCCATGTTTCAGCAATTCAGCAGGGATATTGTCAACTCCAGGCGACTTACCCCCTTTTAAATTCCGTACTGCCTCTTCAAATTCACTCAACAGCATTGGTGGATCATTCATCTCTCTGTTCTGTTGCTTCTGTGTAGAAAATGGTACTCAATGCTAAATGATATAGAAAATGGAACTCAATACTAATAAGTGTATAAAAAGGGACTCAATATAATTGGTGCAGAAAACGGGAATAAATGCTCATTGTGTAGAAAATGGTACTCAATGCTAAATTGTTTAGAAAAAGGGAACTCAATCCTAAATGGTGTAAAAAATGAAACTCAGTGCTAATGGCTTTACGAAGATGACCATGATGCTTAATTTCTGTCTTAAAATAATATGTTGTCCGTTCACTTAACCCACAAATGGCACTTAAATTTTAAATCAATGAGTATACAAATAAATTGTTAAAGTTGTATAGAAGTTCTATTAGAACTACTGTCCTAGGATGACCCAGATATCAGAATTCCTCTTAAACTGGTTGTTACAGTTCTAAAACACTACTGCTCTAGAATGACCCAGATATCAGAAAGAAAGGGAACATTTCCAAAGAATATCAACGTGATCTAAGTCCCACTGTAGGAATTGATGTAAAAGTACTATTTAACACCTTGCTCTATCATCTTACTCACCATCTCCAAAGCGGATATGACGTCACTGCCTAAGATACGTTGTCAGATGGCAGGAAAAGAGGAATGTCATTCGTTTCCTGTTACTCCGATGTAAAACTTAATGGCTTTTTAACACTTTCGGGAAGGGCAGTTGGAAGGAACTAAGCCTAACATTAAAGAAACAACGAGCCACAAAAAATAAGCATTCATAATGGTTATAGATAAGCTGGTTAAAAACGCTTCTTCAAATAAATATGCATAAAAATGTTAGTAATTACAACGGAATCCCTAATAATCACACTTGAACTAAATGTTATTTTTATAAATAATGTAAACATTGCAATTAATGGTAGAGATCAAGTAAGCATTGTAATTAATGTCACCATAATTTTTTTAAAGTTTCATTTTTAAAATAATTTTTTTTAAATTTATTTTGTAACTGTTGGTTTGAAAAATAATTAATTTTTTTTTAAATCTAGATTTCCAGCACACAGATTTAAAGCTCAATCTTCTTTTAGAAGGAAAATAAGATAACAGGTCATGATTGGAGACTTAGCCTGTGTCTAGTTTTTGATGACACATTTATCTCTAAACCTAAACCACTCTTGCTTTATTAGAAAATAAAGATATCAGGTAATTTTTGGAACATTAACAATCGACTAATGATTGATGACGCCATTTGAAAAGGAGCTTTGTCTGGTTTATCACCTAATTCAATAAATCATATAATATATCATATAACTAGAACGAGACCGCATCATCATAGATAGTGCAAAGAAAACGAGGGGGGGGGGAGAGTACGGACACAAACAGCAGCACAAAGTAATGAAATAAATAAAGGTAAAAAGGATTTTTAAAAACCACGTTTTTCATAAGTGGACTAAAAAGAAGAAAATAATTTAAAACTTATAAATTCAAGTACTTTTATTTAATATGACTAAAAACGTGGGGCGGGCGCTTATGAAGTTTAACATATGCAGTTCACTCATTCTGTCACTTATAGATCTCTCTTTTGCCTTCTAAATTATAAATCTTTAATTTTTATACCAAACACCCGTGATAAAATATATATTAATCATAGCTCAGGCTCCAGCACATCTGGAATCCGGCGATTTTTACAAATCCGGCGATTTTTACAAATCCGGCTCCAGCCGGATTTCACTTCATAAATCCGGCCGAATCAAATTCGATTATTGATTTGAGGAATTTAAAACCGATTGTCGCTTTCAAATCCGATTATCGTTTAACAGTCTTAAATACTATTTTATAGGCGAATTTTATAGTGCGTTCGTGTGATGCTTGGGCAAATGCTCGCGAGCATTTGTGAGGTGTGGACCGACCTTTAGTCATGTTGGAAAAGGGGGGAAAAGAACGGGCAGAAACAAACATTTTTTAAAAAATTTTAAAAAATTGTTACCGCTGGGGTTTGATCCCAGGACTTTCCGCGTGCCAGAAGGACGTGATAACCACTACACTAGGAAGCTTTGTTGCCACCCGCCCCCCCCCCACACTTTTTTTCCTTTTCATCCCATCACGCTTGCCAACTGATTTTTCGACCCCAGCGAGGTTCATTCGTCATGCTCATTTGCATATGGTCGTTTAGGAGAAATATATATATATATATATATATATACATGTATATAATTCAGAGACTGATTATTGTTGGTACAACGTGGACTGTGTATGTGAACATGTAGATTGGTTATTTCTATTTTGAACGCTCAAAATAGAATTAAGAACATTTTTGTTGTTATATTTATACAGTTTCCTGGACGTCAAAAGTTTGTGACAGCTTTCCATTAAGTATAAAATCAAAAAGTCGCCTAACACTTTTTTTTTGCTTGTTATTTAAATTAAAATTTATTTTACTTTTTTTTGTTCTAACTATTATATGTAACATTTTACTTTAATCACTTTTATATAAATACTAGAAAAATACCCGCACTTTTGTAGCGGGAGTGTGCTGACCCTTTAATCAAAGAATTAGTTGCTGGTTATTACAATTTTTATTTTCCAAGTTAAATTTCAGATTCATCTATTTAGTTAAAATCTTATGAGAAACAGAGATATGCCATTTTACCGCATGAGTTGTTTTCAGTTAATGCAGTGCCTTTTAACATAACCTTACTATTTAAAAGATATGATTTATTAAATAATGATTCTTGCCGACCATAATAACTAAATTTACAATTTCATTCCCACTTGTACAAAATTAACATAACTTATAGGTTTTCCGAAAGAGGTCTAACACCCTCGTCACTCAAAAATTTAATATATAATTACGAAACTGCATCGTATCACAATTGTAAGTTATATAATATTTGTAACCACGTCTATGAGATAAAGAACATGTGGCACTATCCCTTTAAAAGGCAAAAGCTAAGTGACTCATAGCGCAAATAAAAAAAAATTTACTTTCTAAAATACTTTTTTTTAAAAACCGGTAGTATTAAAATGATATCAAAAAAATGTGCACACCATATTTAGACAATATAGAAAGCTGGCCGCATAAAATAAAGTCTTGTTATAAAGTAAATGTACTGAACCAAAATAACTCCTCCTTTTGACGTATTCATAATTGTTGTAACAGGGAAATAATATTTAACATTTTTTATGTCTCTATATTTTACGATTTATATTTACGGTTTATAAGCAATGTGTATAATTTCAAAGAGGAATCTTTTTTTTGGTTCCCTATTTCGGATAAGGCATCATATTTTGTAAATTATATTCAATGCACACACACACACCAGATTTTATATCTGAAAAGATTCAACCGTCTGTTAATAAGTGCATCTTAAAAATGATTAAAAGGCAATTTTAGAAATGGCCTATACTATTCTGAATACAAAGGAATGAACATAAAAACATATTCAATTCGCAATTCAAATTAATTAAGCGTTTTTAGGGTCACTTCATTAAATTTAGTCAAATTTTGTTAATACTTTCGGTAGCAAAAGTTTATAATGTATAGTGTATATAAAGTTTAAGTAAAATATTTTAAAGTGTATGTTTATTTGACATAGGCCATCACTTTCAACATAAAATAAACTCGCTATATCTATGGTTTTTAATTAAATGTCGAGTTATGAATTAAATTTTTTAAAATCCCAATTTTATTCATTGCATGTAAAATATTAATACAATGCATCGTGAAAATAATTAAAATTAAAATAATTTAAACGCATATGTAATATATAAAGCTCAGTTGATATTTTTATGTTTGTTTGTTTGTATCCATAAAAAAAAGGCCACTGCTTTGCTGACATTTTTCCAAAAGATCTCTGTCACTGTCGTCACTAAAAAAAGCTCTTATATATTTACGACACTGCATCGTAACACAATTGTAATTAATACAATATTTGCAACAGCGTCTATGAGATAAAGATAATAAAGATAAATAAAGAAATTAGGCTATATTCCTAATTTAAATAAAAATTTAATTTTTTTTTAAAAAATCAATTTTATGTTAAAAACGCATGTGAAACCATGACAATAATTGATTTTAAAAATGGCCTATGTTAACCCATCATCAAAGGAATGAACATAATATATTCAATTCGTAAAACAAAATAATTAAGCGTTTTCAGGATCACTTCATTTAGTTTAATCTACTTATGTTAATAGGTCCGGTAGCCTAAGTTTAAATAGTATAAGTGTATAGGTTATGTAAAAAACAATAGCTTATGTAAAAGACACATGCCTGACAAGTAGACTGTAAACTCATGCACCAACCAATACAAATATAAATAAAAAAGCAAAAAGGAAAACCTCAATCATCAAGCTGGGCACCTGGAATGTACGGACGCTGACACCCGGGGGGATGTCAGACTACCTTAACGATATCAGCGATGCCAGGATAACATCTGTAATAAACAACGAACTGGCAAGACTGCATGTAGACATAGCCACCTTACAAGAGACACGGCTGTCAGGTTCTGGTTCACTAAGAGAAAAGGACTACACGTTCTTCTGGCAGGGCAAGAGCGAGGAAGAAGCCAGAGAGCATGGTATTGGATTTGCTGTCCGTAACACCCTCGTGGGTATGGTAGCACCCTGCCAACAGGGAACTGAAAGGCTTCTCACACTTCGCCTACACACCACAACAGGGCCCGCCTACCTAATTAGTGCATATGCTCCCACACTCAATGCAACCATGCAGACGAAAGATGAGTTCTACAACCAGTTGGACTCACTGTTAAGCTCGATATCCAAAGATGAGCACGTGATACTGCTGGGTGACTTTAACGCTAGAGTGGGTGCAGACTACACCTCATGTCCCTCTTGTCTGGGAAGATTTGGCACAGGAAAACTGAACGAAAACGGACAGAGACTCCTGGAACTATGCTCTTACCACGATCTATGCATCACCAATACTTTCTTTCAGAAAAAGCCGCAACATAGAGTGTCCTGGAGACATCCTCGCTCTAAGCACTGGCACCAGCTGGACCTAATTATTACATACCTTGGCTCCAACATCCCCAACAACCTGTCCCTTGATTCCGACCTAGACGTAAGGATCGGCAAGGCCTCCACAACTATGGCCAGGCTCTCAAAAAGAGTATGGAGCAACAAAAAGCTGACCATCAATACCAAAATTGCTGTCTACATGGCATGTATGCTAAGCATCCCCCTTTATGCCAGTGAATCCTGGATCCTATACTCCAGACAAGAAAGGAGATTGAGCGCTCTCCACATGCGCTGTCTACGGCGCATCCTGGGAATCACCTGGCAGGACCATGTCACCAACAATGAGGTGTTACAACGGTCAAAAATCCAAAGCATGACAACTCTTCTTCGCCAGCGTCGGCTTAGGTGGTTGGGACATGTGCGCAGATTGGAGGATGGCAGAATCCCAAAGGAATCTATTCTGAGCTAGCCAAAGGAAAAGAGGACCACAGGCCGGCCTCACCTCCGTTACAAAGATGTGTGCAAGAGAGACCTCAAAGCTATTGGCATTGACATAAATAGCTGGGAGGAACTCGCTGGGGACAGGTGCAGTTGGAGACAGGCATTGACTGCTGGGCTAGAAGCAGGAGAAAGAAACCTGCAACCGTTCGCAGATGAAACTCGACTAAAGAGGAAAAGCAGAGCAATTCAGCCAACCACTAGCACTACTTTTAAGTGTCAGAAGTGCAGCAAAGGCTGCCATTCGCGAGTGGGATTGTACAGCCACAGCAGAAGCTGCAAGATCATGTGCGTAAACCCCACAGGAGCACAGAAAAATTCCGTCGTGTCACGAGACTTAAGGAAGCCAAACAAAAACAAACATGTAAAAGACAAACAAAATATAAATGTTATATTAATAGGACAAAGCTAAATTTAAGATGCGTACGCGAAAAATGTGTGCACAGTAATCAGGCGATAGAAGATTTTAGAACGAGCACCGATAAAAATGAAGCCTTGAAAAAAATACTGACACCATTATTACATAAATAGGTTTTTATTAAATGTCGAGTTATGGAACAGAAAATAATTTTTAAAAAATCGCAATTAAATTTAAACGTGTAAACAATTAAATCTAATGCATTGTGTGGCAGTTGTAATTAAATATGTTTACGTGTCTATCTCATATATAGAAAGTAACAGTAAAGAAAATGACAATTCTTTGTACTACACAGCTCAAATTATGAAGCGTACACGAACATGTGCGCACCGTAATTAGACATTATAATATTTTTTGAATGCGCACCGCTGAAAATAAAGTATTGGGGGAAACAAACGTCACCAAAAGTAACTCGCTTTGAACGGAACTTGAACATCCGCGTAATACAATACAGAAATTAGTTTAAATTTTTTATTCTTTGTCTCTGCATTTTCTGATTATTTAATTTACGGCATTCGGGCAAAAGGGACAATTACAAAAACTAACTTAAAACCACCTTCAGGGTAAAAGGAACCGTCCTGCCAAATTTGGTCCCCGTCCGTCATTTTGTTTTTCCGTGGCTGTCTAACAGAAAGTCGAAAAGTGAAACATACAAACATACAAACATACAAACATACAAAGATACAAACACCAACTGAGCTTTATATATTAGATATATATTTTAATTACGTCCATAAAATAGTTTCATAATATATGTTTGTGTGTTTTATCTTCATATTAGCAATTTAAATATTGTCTTTTATTTATTAGATTTAGATTCATTTGAAGGCAAAATAAAAGCTACTTTTTAAATTTTTCCGTTACCCGTAGAATGGCTTGAAAAAAGAAATTAACTGAAAAAGTTTTGAAACAAAGGAAAATGCAAAATGATTCATAATAGTATATATTTGTTTTTATTACTTTATTTCCAATTTAAGCAACCCATGCTTTTTTGGTATCAGTAAAATTAATAAAGATTATTAAGGTAGATTTGAAGAGTTTTGAATGTGGTAGAAACATTGTTAATTGGATACATTTTATAATATTTTCTTAACAATTTTATTACATGTTAATGTATATTTTATATATTTATTGTAGGTTTGCTGAAATTCACTATCGAAGTTACCGATGCAACCCTACAAGCCATTATTTCCAGTAAAAATTCACCATGGAACACAATTAACATTGCAAGCTTACTCTATTGTCTCAAGAAGCACGAGAAGTCAACAAATTGACAACTCATATTTTAGATAGTTGAAATCGTCATTAGAATGGAACGTCACGAAATCGACATCTCGAAACCTTAGACGTTTATAAAAATCTAAATTTTTGTTTGCAATTTCCTCTTAAAAATGTCTTCACAATTCCATAGTTACATAAAGACGCAAAGTAACCCTTCAGCATCTAAGTCATCTTGCCCTACTTTATCACAACAGTCATCATCTCCCAAGAAGAGAAAAAAACTGTTTACACTTCTGACTTGGATTTTACTAAGAAAAGGTTCAAAGTCTAACTATCTACCATCTCCTCTCTTGAGCCGATTGTTTCTAGTCCTGATACTGTGTCTGCGTGGACATGCCAGTAATATGAGCGCAGTTTATCCCAACAATATTACCATTGGTGTCATGGTGTCTCTGATGGGACCTAAAAAATTGGGTCAGGAGTCCATAGCGGCTATTGAACTCAGCTTACAGGTAAGGAAAATGGAATTATGGAAAAAGTCTTGTTTAGGTGAATACAAGTGTATGTAAAAAATAGTGTAGATGTTAACTAGTTTAGGTATATATACGTACTATAAGATTAGGTAAATACTAGTGTAGGAAATAATAGTGTAAGTAATTAGTAGTATTGGTAAATACCAGTGAAGGTGAATACCAGTTTAGGAAATTATTAGTGTTTTAATCAATCGCTCCTCATACAATGCGGCATTTTTGCACTGATATGGGAAGACTGACAATTTAGGTATTGAAGCAAACCATATAGCACTGAAATGACTGTCTCATGGTTGTATAGAGCATTATATAATGTGTTATGGAACACTGGAATGACTATTTTATTTCTTTTATCTAACTTCAAGGCAAGATGTCATACAATACTTGGAATGATTGTTTTCATGTCTGTTTTCAACAATATACCATGTTTTCATAGGACATTAAAATAATTATTTTATAGTTGTATCAAATACAATATCAATGATTTTTTATGTCTGTCACTTGTTTCTTTCAAATAATTTTAAATGTGCTTAGGGACGTTTATCGATATCAACTTTCAGAGCTTTAGAAAAACGCAAATTCACACCTCTCAAAATAATCCATTAAGGCATAGAGAGTCAGTTGATCTGTGAGAAAATTGAAAGTAAAATCACAACTGTTAAATTTGTGTCTCGGGAAATATGTTTTATTTTGACTATGTATTCTTTATTTTGTTGTGATATCACTTTTAAATCTATGAAATAACCTTAACTCACAAGAAATATTATGATATGTTCATTCAATTGATCGATTTCTATCCCAATGCAATCCTATGTCGATCATAAATATTTACATATATATATTTATAACCCTACCAATGTAGTATATATTAATGTCCAAGCAATAAATACTCAAAGTTAACTGTAACTATTTGGTATTATTCTATTTCAAGGCCATCAATACGTCTCCTGATTTTGAATTCATCCGTTCACTGGGCTATCAGTTTCAACAACTGTTAGATGACGTACCATGTGATCCGTCAGATGCCTTTACAGAAATGATGGACATTTTCTCCAGGAGCGGAGATCACACTCACGGCTTAGTACAGAACGCTTTTGTGGGTAAGTTATTTTATTTTGGAGGTGTTTCCAACCTTAACTATAACTTCATGAGCGTATATCCCACAAACAGCTTAGTTCAAAACGCTAAGGGAGAGTTATTGATGAAAGTCATGTTATCTCCATGACACAACTTACCTTATCTCCAAGACACAACTCATGTTATCTCCATGACACAAATCATGTTATCTCCATGACACAAATCATGTCATTTCCATGACACAAATCATATTATGTCCATGACACAACTCATGTTATCTCCATGACACATCTCATGTTATTTCCATGACACAAATCATGTTTTCTCCATGAAAAATCTCATGTTATCTTCATGACACAAATTATGTTATCTCTATGACATAACTCATCTTTTCTCCATAATACAACTCATGTCATCTCCACATACAACTCATGTAATCTCCATGACATAAATCATGTCATCTCCACATACAACTCATATTATCTCCATGATACAAATCATGTCATTTCCATGACACAAATCATATTATGTCCATGACACAACTCATGTTATCTCTATGACATAACTCATCTTTTCTCCATAATACAACTCATGTCATCTCCACATACAACTCATATTATGTCCATGACATAACTCATGTTATCTCCATGACACATCTCATGTTATCTCCATGACACAAATCATGTCATTTCCATGACACAAATCATATTATGTCCATGACACAACTCATGTTATCTCCATGACACATCTCATGTTATTTCCATGACACAAATCATGTTTTCTCCATGAAAAATCTCATGTTATCTTCATGACACAAATTATGTTATCTCTATGACATAACTCATCTTTTCTCCATAATACAACTCATGTCATCTCCACATACAACTCATGTAATCTCCATGACATAAATCATGTCATCTCCACATACAACTCATATTATCTCCATGATACAACTCTCTCCATGATACTTCTCCATTAAACAACTCATGTTATCTCCATGACACAACACATGTTATCTCCATGACACAACTCATGTTATCGCAATGGAGATGTTATTAATGACATCCTTTGAAGGTCTAAGTGTGCGTTTGTTTTAATGATAAGGTGATACATCTAGAGATTTGTTTGAAACTACCTGACACGCCGAGCACAAGTCTAATCTTGAATAGCTGGGCGTGAGGCATCTAATGATTATGTGATTTCACTTAAATGTTTAATTACTTGTTGAAACAAGGAAATGCCCATGTGTATCAAGTCGTGCTGGTCAGATCAAATGATAATTTTGAGAAAGAAACAAAGAAGTGATCAGCCATGTTTAATTGAAGATTCTTATGTAAAAGAACTTTGTTTGGTATGTGGAAGAAATATAATTTTACTTTATTCGATGACATTACACTAAGCAAGTATATTTTTGTTAACTCTTACATCATCTTAAATATAACGGAGTGTAAAAATTTCAATAATTCATACATGTTATGGCTCAGTGATATATACATATAGGGCGGCTAAGGCTAAGGAATGAATGATACTCAATTATCAATATACCCGTCGTCTGTATGTATGTATGGAATGTAATGTATTATATGACGTCATTGTTTGATCTTATATTTAATACAAGGTGTGCTTCAAAAGGTGTGCAAATTAAAGATGCGCTGTAGAAAAACATTATATGACGTTATTGTTTTAGCTCATATTTTAATTCTGGAAAAGGGAAGAATGTAAAAAGAGGATTTGATGATGGTTAATTATAACCCTATTATAAAATACTTTGTGTATTTTTCAGAAAGTTTAATATTTCGTATTTATCAAACAAGGACAAGTTAGTTGGGCTTTTGAAAAAGGTTGGCGCCGTAGTGCCCTAAAAAAGTGCATTTTTTCATAATAAATAGATTTCAGCTGAAAACTTCCGTCATTTTTGACGGGTAATACACTAGTATATATAATAATAAACACCCTCAATTATGGCTCACGCCTAACGCTAAGGGACATCACTCTACTTTTTTTAAAAATTGAAAATATAGACTTAAAAATCATAATTATTTTTGTTTCCAGATTAACATTAACCAAACAACGCACGAACCTTTGAAGTCAGCATTTATGTTGTAAACAGTGCTTACTGACTCACTCAGGATTATTTTTTGGTGCAGTAATTTGGTGCGCTGATTTCTAAAATTAGTAGCGCAACGGACAGGACAGACGGGACGTGCAATTTAAAAAAAAGTGGGCGCCATACTCTGTGTAAATTTCAGGAAGTTTAATATTACGTTAGTTGGACTTTTGAAAAAGGTGTGCGCTGGAGGCGCCACGGCGCCGCAACACAACCTAGTTTAAGATAAAGGGAATATATGGCTGCTGGTTATGTAAGGAAATAAAGTTGATATGGGAGCCAGTTAGTTAAGGGAATGGGGAAGATATTGGACGTTATTTCATGTTTTAGTCTAGTTCTGCTCTATTGAGGTAAAGGGAATCTGACATTAAAATATTATTGAAGCGTTAACTCATGAGATAAGCAGCTGGGTGACCTATTGCCGAATACTGCGTGAATAATAAACATGTGGAATGAATGCCAATCTAAAGTCTACGTGTAGATAAGCAAATATCATAAAACTTCAGTCTAATGGACATGTGGTTTATTCTTGTCAACTCTAAATATGTTAACAAAATAACAGACCAATTCTAGATGGGATAATGGAAGAAAAACTGTAATACTATTTTTTAGGCGAAAGAATAGTTGAACATTTAGAATCCTCAAAAAAGTAAGTATCCAGGAACATGGCTCAAAGCGGGTAGGATGCGTCATAATCACACAGGCGGCCAAACCCCCGAAAGTGGATTAAATTTTTTTTTAAAAATCATCCTATAATTTTCCAGAAAACTACAACGAATAGTTTCACTCGACCTAAAAACTAAAAATGTCTAGCGCTGGCCCCAACCAGGAGTAACATTTTGAATAGAGCGGGTGGATAAAATTACGATGCTGAGATACAACTGGTTTAAGTTAGAAATCAAAATCTTTCTGTACATGTATTCTTATGTTCCAGGCCCACTACACAAATCCAACAAACATTAAATCTTTCTTTTTTCAGGTCCAAGTTGCGATGAGGTGTGCCAGGCAGGTGGCCGTCTGGCAAAGTATTATGACGTCATGATGGTGTCTTTTGGTTGTGAGAGTACGATGTTTGACAACAAGGAAGAGGCAAGTAATGAACTTTATTAGTGAACTTGTAATACAGTAATAGACATTATTAGTGAAAATGTAACACACGTTTTCACTTAATTTGTCGCAAAACTTATTAGTAAAATTGCAACATACATTTTGTAAATTAGAGCATACATTTCTGCAAATTTTTAACATGCATTATTAGTGAAATTGTAGCAAAATTATGAGAGAACGATAAACAGACATTTTTATTTAATGACTAACAGACATTGTTAGTGAAGATTTAACCGACAATATTAGTTAACTTCTAGCACACATTATTAGAGAGCTAACAGAAATTATCAGAAAACTTTAAACATAGATTATTATTGATATTGTAATAGACATTGTCAGTGAATTGGTAAATGGCATAATTGTTGATTATAAGTTCACTATAAGTGATATTTTAAGATATATTCTTAGTGAACTTGGAACATGACTTATTATTTTGCAATTATTTTTAATTCATACTTTTCCAGCAATTACTGAAATAAAGCTATTTATTAGACATCTGAGGGTGGGGAAATGAATCTTTATGTTTATTCCAATTAATAACGCATCTTAACAACCATTACATATATAAACATGCCTTCTCTGAACAGAATAAATGTTAAGAGGATTCCACGAAAAATCTTTTTTTTTAAATCAGAAAAAATATATCGCGTTTTCTCCTGTCTGATCTTTATTTATCCTGATACGTTAATGTCTTGTTTCTAGCATTGTCTCCTCAATTTCTTTGTATCAATTTTTAATCGTTACCAATTTCACTCAGTTTCACATAATTCTTTTCCATTCAGTTAGTTTCTAACAAAAATATTTCACCAACAAGTTAGTTTCACATAATTCGCTATTATTATATTCTACAAAATTCCCATAATTCTATCCCTCTAAGCTATATTCCCATAATTCTATTCCTCTAAGTTATTTTCCAATAGTTCTATTACAATCAGTTTATTTCATACACATTTCTTGCAACCAGTTTCCCACATTCGGCAGGAGCTCACCCAGTTTCCGGGACATGAGACAATTCTTCTTAGAGATTATAGCATATTTCAAGTGGCCTCGTGTTACGCTGGTTACGATGACAACACCAATATGGCAGGAAACTATGACACAGTTCGAGGTAGGGAGATTAGTTTTATTACAATAAAATATTTAACAACAGCATCGTTAACTACGTCACTACCATCTATTTCTACCTCGCGGTTAATACTTGAAAATGACAGATATCGTGTAATGGGCCCTATTCTTGTCTCAATTGGTTTATTTTTCTCATAAATATTTTTTTCACTCTTAAATTCTTCAATGTTATATAATCGATATTTTAAATGTGATTTTAAAAAGTCGGATAAATACAATCGAAGATTTTGAAAGTTAACTCTACGGTTAGATTCGATTTAACTCTAATACATCTCCTAATTGACAAATAGCATTGAATATTTCATATTTTATCCAAGTAGTGTAAACTCCGCTGTAAAACAACGAAAATATTGAATATTCATATATAAAGAAAGGTTAATAAAGATGTGCAATAACAAGCAAAGCTACTCAATATTTTTATATCTAAAAAAACATAACTAAAACAAAGCTACATTAATAAACAAAAGGCATGAATTGTTGTATACCCGGGAATTTAACAACATGTACAACTACAACTACAAAATACCATTTCAAAATTGCTGATGTAATATAGAATACAGTACTCCACTTAAGTAAATATGTATTTTATTTTCTCTACATTGGGCTGCCAAAATTTAACATGAAAATGACATTTAGAGAGGTGATCAACATTTCAATGGAATATCAAGGATCACTAACGCTGAATAATGCAAAATCCAAAACTTGATATTGGGGCCGTCCATAAATGATGTCACGCAATTTTTGCCGGTTTTTAACACTCCCTAAGTTGTTGTGATGACGCGGGACAGGGGGGCCCCCCTGTCCCGCGTCATCACAACAACTTAGACCCCCCTCCAATATAACGTCAAAAAGCTTTGTATTTTCTATTTGAAAGAGAGCATGTTTCAATGCACTTTTTTTTTCATTTAAGTATAAATTTAGTATAAGGTTGAACTCTAATATCGTAACACGTGTGAAGCCTTGTAAACGTCATAAAATAAATTGTAAGGAATGAAATATTTAAGTGGAACTTTTATTTAAAGTTGTGAGTTTTGATGTGACGTCACACTTCTCAAACACCCCTTCCCCCTCGTCACTCATCGCCACAAATGTGTGGACCTCTCCTCCATAGGTGTGTGAGATTACAGTGTGACGTCATTTATGAACGGCCCCATAAACCATGGATAAACATAGGTTATCCTTTTTATAAAAAAAAGAACGAAATAATGATCTGTATTGATTGAGGGTCTGTAATATATAAGATAAGATAATAATGGATCGGCCAGTTGCTGAGTGTACTGAAATTATCAGTTGGTTTAGCTGGATTATAACTTTATACATACATAGAGAATGCTCAATTGGTCAGCTAGTTGGGCTAGAATATAACTATATACATACATAGAGAATGCTCATTTGATCGGCTGGTTATTTCCTATATGACTATTATAAATACGATTGTTCTAATTAAGAGATTTTCTTACGGAATACAAAATCAAAAATAGAAAATCTACTTTTGTATTAACGGCTAAGCACTTGATATTGTTTTTATGAGTCTGATGACTGCTGCTAAGTTCTTTTTGTTCATTAGGATTCAATCTCTTCAATCGGCGTCACTGTAAGAAGGTGGTCTATAGACAACATCAATGACATACAGACAGAGAACTTTCAAAATCATCTTGCGGTGGAGGTGGCCAATACAAGAGGTGAGTTTCTTTAAACCTAACCCTAACCAAACTAACTGCCCGATAGGTGATTCTTAAAAATCCTTACAATGCTATTGTCTCACCTTTAACCCAGCAGTTCTTCAAAAAGCTGCACTTTTTTATTTTAGGAGGAATAGAAGTCTTAGACACATAAGTGGAAAAATTCAACTTTCTACCATTAAAGCAGACATTGACACCAAAATTGCAACCGTAATTGTTGAAATGCTTAACCTTATGTGATTGAAATAGCGTTACATTCGCTATTGAGAAATAAACAGTTAAAGACACTTTAGAGAAGATGATTAAAACACTTAGAAGATACTGTTAAAGACGATGAGATTAGGATTAAAAAACTTAGAGTTGGGGTTTAAACACAATAATAATTAGATATTAGGTTAAAACACAATGAGAGTTGAGAGTAAACACAATTAGATGTGAGAGTTAAACACACAGCAGTCGGAGTTTAACACAATTAGATGTGAGAGTTAAACACACAGCAGTCGGAGTTTAACACAATTAGAGGCATGGGTTAACCATATCTGGGTGAGGGAGTACCACATTGACATCAAGTTTACATTGAGCTCTTTTAGAGATAGTGTTAATAAATCAACTTCATTATTGCTTTTACTGGAAACACTTTCATTTCAATTTTTTATATGTCTCCAGTATACATCCTACTCATGTACCCGGAGGGAGTTTTTGCGTTTATGGAGAAAGCTGGTGAAGCTGGACTAAACAACGGAGAAAATGTCTTTATCTCAGTTGATTATGCTGGAACACACAAATATGATGAGATCGGCAACGCCACGTTTCTTAACGGTGAGAATATCAAAGTGAAGGATGTTGTCATGACAACTGATTTGTATGATAGAGGGTTTTATTTAGGCATTAAATTCTGTGTTCATTATAGTACTTTTTTTAAAAATATATTTTTTCAAAATTTTCTGTTTACATACTTGTCTGGAAGTTTTTCATGCATCAAATTGATCTTGAGATCACGTAACGATTTGACCATACACGTTCACAATTTATCATGGAGCCCAGTTAACGAGACGGTCTCAATTTTCAGGACATAAGGGTCTAACAAGAATAATAAAATATTTAAAAAATCTTGTATTTAAAAGTACACGCCTTTAACATAATCACTACTTTTAGTTATATCTCATATATAAGGGATTTATAGTCAAATACTTTGTTTTTACAGCTATTTTTTTAAAACTTATAATAAAAACTCTTTACAATTCACGTCTGACACTCACACATCTTTTTTTACCTCTATTTTTTTTATACCAAACACCTCATAAGCGCCGGCCCAACATTTTATACCACGGTGATGTGTTCACGTGGTGAACTCATGGATGTCAACAAAGCAGACGGGTACCGATGTTTATATAAAGATAAACTAAATAAGTAAAATGTAAAAAAATCTTTTTTTAAAAAGGACACGCTTTTATTTACAAACATTTACAGACTGAAACGCGCTGATCCCCCCCCTGTCCTTGGTGTAAACACGGGAATTCGGTAAACGAGGGCTGGAGTGAAACCAGAGAGCCGTGGAGGTCAACTCTAGCAGACGACTATACATTCTAAATAGTGATAAATAGAGATAAACTAAAAATTGATTAATTTAATTACGGTACATTCGATCGATCTGAAATTTTGATACAATGCATTGTCCTCCAAGATCTATCTGTGGTAAAATTTTGAGATTTCTATGACCATCAGAATAGGTTTAATTTTACGTTTCAAGATTTGAAGGATGGATACAACATACAAACATTGTGACTTAAATAAAAGCGTGTAAAAAGGGGTGAAATGTTTTGTTTTGGACGTGAATAAATTGAATAATAAGATAGGAATTCAAACACTACAGTTATAAATAATTCAAATAAGACAGTCAAAGAGATGGATTAAATACAGTTTTAAAAATAATCACTACCAGATTATAAGAAGTTTTTAAAAAAGAAAACCATATAAAATAATTGAATTCCTTGAAGTGGTGACAGAAACAGGCTTTTTAAAAACGAAATTCAGACAGCACTACCCTAAAACCCTATGTGACATGCTTAGTGATAATTAATAAACAGTCGAAGTGATTGATCGAGGTTTTTGTTTAACGAAAATAATTTTAATTTAAAAAAACATATTTCAATTTTAGTGTAGAAAAACGATATATATATATATATTTATATATACTAGAAATATACCCGCTCTTCGCAGCGGGAGTGTGCTGACCCTTTTTGCCAGTATTAGTTGCTGGTTATTTCAACTTTTATTTGCAAAGTTATATTTCAGATTCATCTATTAGTTAAAATTTTATGGGAAACAGAGATATTCCATTTTAAGGACAAAAAATTAAATCTATTTATGAAAAAGAGAGAGAGAGAGGGAAAAAAACAGACATAATTATTTAATTTTTACCATGTTACCGCTTGAGTTGTTTTCACTTAATGCAGTGCCTTTTAACATTACCTTACTATTTAAAAGATATGATTTATGATTAATGAATCTTGACGACCATAATAATTTAATTTACTATTTCATTCCAACTTGTACTAAATAAACATAACTGATAGGTTTTCCGAAAGAGCTCTACCACCCTCGTCATTCAAAAATTTCATGTACAATTACGACAATGCATAGTAACACAATTGTAAATAATACAATATTTGTAACCGCGTCTATGAGATAAAGAACATATGGCGCTATCCCTTAAAAAGGCAAAGACTACATAACTCATAGCGCCAATTAAAAAAATTATAAATGTACTTTCTAACATACTTTTTTTTAAAACCATTGTATTAAAATTTAAAATGATATTAATAAATGTGCACACCATATTTAGACAATAAAAGATTATAGAAAGCTGGCCGCATAAAATAAAGTCTTGTTATAACGTAAATGTACTTGACCACAATAACTCTTCCTTTTGACGTATTGTCTTATCTAAACAGACGCTCCTTCTATGCATAAGATAGTTGCGTCCACAGACCATGACAGATGATCTGTTGGCAAGTGATGCAGCGTTCACAGGCCACGGCTTTGTGGCTTCCACACATTACACAGCCGCCTAACTACATGTAGTGTTAGGTACCCATTCGGACCGGGGTGACTCAGGGACGCCCTAGGCACCGGGAACAAACCCTCGCCTTCACACGGATTCAAACCCGTGACCATAACAATATATATATATATCCACATTAAAAAAAAGATTCTGTTAATAAGCACATCTGAAAAATGATTAAAAAGCAACTTTAGAAATGGCCTATGTTATTCCGACTACAAAGAAATGAACATAACATGTTCAAATTCGCAATGCATATTAATTAAGCGTTTTTAGGATCATTTCATTAAATTTAGTCAACTTCTGTTAATACGTTCGGTAGCGAAAGTTTATAATGTATAGTGTATGTATATATATATGTATAGCTTATGTAAACTTTTTTAAAGTGTAATTTTATTGACACATAGCGCCAATAAATTAAATTATAAATGTTATATATGAAATGTACTTTCTAAAATAATTGAAAGAAACTAAAGCAGTCGTATTAAAAGGAATTCAAGAAAGTGTGCGCACCGTATTTAGACAATAATAATAAATGGTTATAGAAATATTCTGGCTTAATAAAAAGTCTGCTCATAACAACTGGACCAAAAATAACTCTACTTTTGTAATCTATTTATAATTGTTCTAACATGGAAATAATATTTGAATTGTTATATATTTGAGTCTACATTTACGATTAAAATTTACTGCTGTATGCAATTGGTATAATATCATAAAGGAATGAAATTTTTTTTGGAGTCAATTTCATTGTCCAGCAAAAGATTTTGTTTATAAAAAATAAAGAAATTATATTCCACATTTAAAAAATAAAAAACAAAAACAAATCAAATGTCTGTTAATAAATAACGAATGTGAAACAATTACAACGGTTAATTTTAAAAATGACCTATGTTAATCCAACTACAAAGGAATGAACATAACAAATTCAATTCGCAAAAAAATAAAATTATTAAGCGTTCTCGGGATCACTTTATTTAGTTTAATCTACGATGTAAATAGGTCCAGTAGCCTAAGTTTAAATTGTATAAGTGTATAGCTTATGTAAAAGACAATAGCTTATGTAAAAGACCTATAAAATATAAATGTTATATTAATAGGACACAGCTAAATTTAAGATGCGCACACGAAGATGTGCGCACAGTAGTCAGGCGACAAAAGATTTTAGAACGCGCACCGCTAAAAATGAACCCTTGAAAAAAATACTGACACAATTATTACATAAATAGGTTTTTATTAAATGTGAAGTAATGGAACTGAAAATCATTAAAACAAATTCGCAATTAAATTTAAACATTTTAAACATGTAAACAATTAAACCTAATGCATCGCGTGGCAATTGTAATTAAATATGTTGACGTGTCTATAATATATAGAAAGTAACAGTAACGAAAATGACAATTCTGTGTACTGAACAGCTCAAATTAAGAAGCGTACACTAAAATATGCGCACCGTAATTAGACAATATGATTTTGTATAAACATATTAAATGACATCATTGTTTTATGCTTATATTTTAATTTTTGAAAAGGCAACGATGTAAAAATAGGATTTGAGGATTTATAATTATTATGATATACTTTGTGTATATTTCAGCAAGTTTAATATTTCCTATTATTAAACACGGATAAGTCACTTATGTTAATTATGTATATTGATGCCCGTGGTCTGTATGGATTTTATAGAAATATTAAATTACGTCATTGTTTTATGCTTATATTTTATTTTTTGAAAAGAAGCGTACACGAAAATGTGCGCACCGTAATTAGACAATATAATATTTTTTTAATGCGCACCGCTGAAAATAAAGTATTGGGAAAAACAAACTTTCAACAAAAATAACTCGCTTTGAACGGAATTTGAACGTCCGCGTAAAGTTGTTCAATATAGTAATGAGGTTAAATGTTTCATTCTTTGTCTCTGCATTTTCCTATTATTTAATTTACGCCATTCGGGCAAAAGGGACAATTACAAAAAATAACTTTAAACCATCTCCGGGGTAAAAGGAACCGTCCTGCCAAATTTGGTCCCCGTCCGTCATTTGGTTTTTCCGTGATTGTGTAACGAACAGAAAGTTAAAAAGTGAAACAGACAGACGCCGATACAAACAACTGAGCTTTATATATATATTAGAGTGGCCCAAAAAAGCTTGAAAATTTTTTTATTTAAATTTTCTTTGATTTAAAACCCACATTTGATTACCACAAAAGAAGTAGTTCGAAATATAAAATTTCATAATTTTCAGATGAAATTTATAGGTTGCATATATATATCTATACTAATAAAATGCAAAGCCTTCACTGACTCACTCACTGATTCATCACTAATTCTCCAACTTCCCGTGTAGGTAGAAGCATGAAACTTTGGGAAGTTGTTGAGTAGCCTCTTGCGACGAACATTGGAGTAAAAGAATTTTAAAATTAACACTCATGGGGTCCGGGGGCCCAAAATGTTTTTTTCCCCTAATATGGGCTATATTAAAATGAAAAATAACTAATTCTCCTATTGTGCGAGTAGACAGAAGCATGAAACTTTGGGAAGTTGTTGAGTACACTTCCGCGATTTTAACAGGCAAAAAATATTTAAATTATCAAATACT
The DNA here is from genome assembly GCA_944989445.1 of Ampullaceana balthica. Taxonomy (NCBI): domain Eukaryota; kingdom Metazoa; phylum Mollusca; class Gastropoda; family Lymnaeidae; genus Ampullaceana; species Ampullaceana balthica. The sequence goes on along the minus strand of CALYLW010000014.1, from coordinate 3,426,315 downwards.
GGAGGCCGGGGGCCCAAATGATGTTTTTCCTGAAATGAGCTTTATAAAAACTGAAAATCACAAATTCTCAGATTTCCCGTGTAGGTAGAAGCATGAAACTCTGAGTAGTTGATAAGTACACTTCCGCAAAAGGTAACAGGTGAATAACATATTTCAATTAACACTTACTGGGGGCTGGGGGCCCAAAAGAAGTTTTTTCTAATATTAAAAACTGACTCACCAGGAATTCTTTAACTTCCCGTGTAGGTAGAAGCATGACACTTTGGGAAGTTGTTGAGCACCCTCTCGCGATGCAAATTGGCGTAAAAGAATTTTAAAATTCACTCTCATGGGGGCCGGGGCCCAAAAGCGTTTTTTTCCTTATACTGAAAGCGCCTTATTCTCCACTTTCCCGTATAGGTAGAAACATGAAACTTTGGGAATTTGTTGAGTCCACTTCCTCGATGGTAGCATGCAAAAAAAATATTTAAATTATCACTCACTTGGGGCCGGTGGCCCAAATGTACTTTTTCATATAAAAACTGACTCAAATCTAATTCTCTGATTTCCCGTGTAGGTAAAAGCATGAAACGTTTGGAAATTATTGAGTACACACCCGCGATAGTAACAGGCCAACAAATATTTAAATTTTCACTCACTGCGGGCCGGGGGCCCAATTTTGTTTCTTATATAAAACATTAATCATCACAGATTCTCCATTTTCCCGTGTAGTTAGAAGCATGAAATTTTGGGAAGTTGTTGAGTACACTCGCGGGATGGTAACAGGCGAATATTTTTTTTTGGTTTAATTATCACTCACTGGGGGCCTGGGACACAAAAGTAATATTTTTAACTTATATGAGCTAAATTACAAATAAAAAAAACTTTGGATACTATGTAAATGTATTTTTAAAAAACTTGGAAGATAAAAACTTGATGGCCTATTATAAAATTCGTTAGAGCATTAAAATTATATTTGTTCAATATTTTGTAGCCGAGGGCCCATAATCTTTTTTTTTGTAAATGTTTAAAACATTTTAACCATTCGATTTCAATCAATTATTTTAAAAACAAATGTTTACTAACAAATATATTCTTCATAATTCAAATTGAAATAAGCTGTTGTTTTGAACTATACATATTACCCCGATAGGGCCCCCGGCCATTATTTTAGTTTTTTAAAAGACTTATTAATTGTAAATGTATTTTGTTCATCCCACGGCCATTAAACTTTAGGATGTTTTTGGGTACATTTGAGCGAAGGTTTCTGGCATTAAAAGTAAAGTTTTAAAAACACCCCTTATTCGGGGCTGGGGTCCCGTATGCCATATTTTAACATTAATTATATAAAAAGTAATTTAAAATGTGGCTACTGGGTAAATGGATGAACTATGGCAAAATTTGATTTTAAAAAATAAAATAAAATAAAAATTCTATAGGGTAATGAACTTCTAACTTCTGTTCCTTCGGGGCCGGGACCCAAAATAAATTTTTTGTAAACATTTAAAGCTTTCTTACCTTTAGATTTTAAATAATTTAATTAATTATAGACACATATCTCTATCATGACCTAGATTGAAATCCTCAGACCTTATGAGATATGCACATCCTGCATCCATTTAGCACGGTGGCCCGTAAAGTCATTTTAGTACCCATTTTATTTTACACGACCTTGACAAATATCAATCATGATCCAGGCTAAAATCTATTGGTTTTTTGAATTGGTGTGAAATGAGTTTTCAACGCTTACTAAAATCCTAACTTCCGCAGCCGAACGTGGGTATTGTGCTAGTATACATATATATATATATATATTAAAAACAGTTTGGATTTCATGGACAAAGGCTGCTTTGAGAGAGATATAGAGAAAGAGAATTAACATCGCTAATGAGTACAATATGGCTAAATCAACCATTTTCACAAACAAAAGAACTATATGACTAAGTATTACTCAGATCAGTCGATGTAGCTCTTTATTTAATACGTTAAGTATTTGTTTTCATTGCGTTTTGTCATGTAAATGCAAGGATTTTAATTAAAATGAGTGGTCCTTTCATCTTGAAATGGATTGTCTCTGTTACATTAATTTATTTTCTATTTCATGTTACTAGCTGTTAAGACCCTGCTTTCAGTGTGGCTTCCTTACTTTTCTAACTGCAAGAAGTTAAGGCCAACGCAGAAGTCGGTATCTGTTTAATCTTCGTTACACAAACTGGGACTGTCTCCTGTAATGACCAAAGTCCCCATCCACACCGTCACTTTCTCTCCCATTCCCTAGCTGACAGTTATAAGAGGCATGCTCACACCCCGTGTCACAAACCTCGTACGTATCAGTAAATACTCAGATACAATCTGAGGCAATCATATCGGTGAGTACTCAACAACAATCAAATTAAACTATGTTGATACCGTGATCACAACTCGAACGTTTCAAGTTACACATCGAGATCTGGAAAAATTACGTTTATAGCCCAATGTACTACTGTAACTCGATTAAAGAAGATAATCTAAAAATGTTATATACTTTTTTGTGTGTTTCTCCAATCCCCGCACCGCACTACAGGTATGTTGGATGTAACGTATGATGTCAAGCCTGAGACAGCTGAATATCAGAATTTTCTACAGGACATCTTGACGTCTAGTGGGGTAAATGTCAATCCCAGGTGTTCCAATTATGAGGTTTGTCATTCCTTTAGTCTAAAATATATTTATTTATTAACATCTGTTCTAAAAATAAGGTCAGTTAATTCAATAGCGCAGTGCATCTGCTCTAAAAACAAGGTAAATAAACGTATTAGCTCAACACTTTTGTTCTAAAATTGAGGTCGATAAATATTATCATGAGCTTAGAACATGTGTTTGAACCTGGCACTTGGTGATTTTTCAATCCATTTTTTTTTCTTATTGTCGCATGACTCTTTTCTGTAATCTAAAAACAACTAGGCTATAATTTATTATGAAGGAAGCAGAACTCTATGAGAAAAACTTTAATTGGAAGAACAATAAATGCTAAGCGACTCAAAAGAAAAGGCTGATAGCCATTTTTTTAAATGAAAGCATATGTATTTATGGACTTTCCCCAATCAGTGTGTTGTAAAAAGCATTTTAACTTGTGTTTATCATAACTTATGGCCTATTTCTATTTAATAGGTCCTAACGAAATGAGTTCGGGCTAGGGTTAGGAATTTATCATAATTTATGGACTTGTTCTATTTAATTTTTTAATAAAATGTTATAAGAAAAAAGTCTTTTTATGTACCATAATGTATGGCCTAAATCCACTAAATATGTTGTAGGAAAACATCAGTAGTTGTTTTTCACATCATTTAACATCTACATCCATTCAAAGTGTTGAAATATAACATTAGAGCTTGTATTTTGTATGAAGTATAATTCATGGCCTACTTCCGTTTAATTTTGGCAAGCTTGTCATACCTTGCTATAAAAATGGCGATTGCGGTTAGTATGACCGTGTGCTGACACTAGTTTCTCCTTTTTGAGTTTCCTGGATTGGTGGTGACACGGAACATAAAGGAAGAACATAAACACAGAACATTGTACAACGTTTTGTTAAAGACTAAAAATTTCGTTTGTAACGATTAGTATTTAATTTGGACAGAATAAATCCGAGTCTCCAAGGTCAACAGTTATTTTTTAGACTTTGCGGGCTTATAGAAATATAAAATAGCTTTCATGGTTGTAGGTGGTTACTCGCAAAAAATAGTTCAAACGCTGTTTCTCAATAGATTGGAATACAAATAAGTGGAAAAGAAGTTAATGAGCACTGCATAGGTCTCAAAAAGGCGTCTAACCCGTTTCAGCACAAAAATTAATGTTCTTAAAAGAACCTGTGTCCTTTGATTGTTATTTCTAGTTCAATTTATCAACTTTTGGTTTACATGGCATCTTATACAATTTCAGTATGGCATCCATCCATTGCTCATCTCTGATGGTATTTTCATTGTGGCTGGGGCGTTCAACGTGAGCCTGGCAAAGGGAATTCCCATAACCCGTGGTGCGCAGATGGCGAACCTCACACACTCGAGAAACGTCAGAGGTAAGGTTTTCGTGTTGTTGCCTCTATTTTTAGGTAATTGATGTCCTACATGTTATCATTTCAATGAACCATTGATTAGGCTGTCATTAAACCAGGGATGGGTCCATTGTTGTTTTATATTATTTATAAATGATGTTACAATCTATTTACACTGGTGTTTCTCAAACGAGCTCTTTGTGAATATTTCATGACTTTTAAAAATAAATCTAGAACAAGGGGCCGTCCATAAATGACGTCAAGCAATTTTGACCGATTTTTCACCCCTCCCCCCCTCGTCACACGTCGTCACAAAAAGTTAGCCTCCCCCTGAAAAATACGTCACAAAACTTTGGGCCTTTTACCCCCCCCCTAAACAAAAAGAAAAATAAAAATAATTTTAAAAAAAATCAAAAAAAAATCTTATATTCCATTTAATAAAAACAACCCGTAAAAAACCAAGTTTTTGACTATAAATCCTTTACGTATGAGACGTAACTAAAATAATGTTCATTATAACACGCAGCGCAAGACCATCCAAAAATACAAAATTGCAGTTGTGTCGTAAAACGTGTTTAATATAATGCGCACCGATCAGGAATAGGTTTATAAAAAGTGTTGTCAGTAAAATACGCACCTTATTGCGCGACAGAAAGGTTGTTCAATATAATACGCACCGCGACGCTCTATCTCAAAAAATAGCATGATACATAGGAATAAATAAAATAATCTAAAAAATCAATAATTTAATTACGGTACATGCGATCGATCTGAAATTTTGATACATTGTTTTTATCATCGGTACAAAACTGCCTGCAAAATTTCAGCTCGCTATCTTGCGAGCAAGTGGGTTAAAAATCGATCAAAAGTTTTGGCGACAAGCAAGCAAGCAAGCAAGGTCGGCCGCAGACACCACGAGTTAATATAAAGGATTTAAAAATAAGAAAAACCCGTTGAGTATGTTTCAAATCACTTTTTTTTCATTTAAGTATTTATTTAGTGTTTTTCTAAATTTTAATATCGTAATACACGTGAAACTAGTGAAGCTAAGTAAAACGGCATTAAATAAATTGTAAGCCAGTGCTTCTCAAACAAGACCAGCAGAATTTTTTTTTATGCAATTCACCATGTACCGGTGCATTCTTTTTCTGTTTTGACGTGATTTTTCCTGTACTGATAGCAAAATGAGCCCCTACATGGCTTAAAGCCCTTAGTTAATTGAATTCGCTTGTTTTGATTAAACTTTGTTTTGTGGCCAAGGCATAGCAAAACAGCTAACGAACAATGCAGCGGTAATGTCAAAAACCATTTGATGTGATTATCCTTTGCAATTAAGCTCGCGAATGTGACTATTGATATGACAAGGATCATTTTATTGTTGATAGACCTAGAATATATAGATACAGGACGATTCCTCAAATTGATTTCGATCTTATAATGACAGTTTTCCTGCTAATTATATGCACATCAAAGGAATTTGATCTAAAATTACCACATTGATATCAAATCTCTTGTTTTCTAAAAATTATTTGGTATGCGCTGGAAGAGGAATATTGCGAGTACTGTACGAACCCAAACATTTGTGCAGGAAAGTAGGGTGTCATCTTGTGCGTCGCAAAATACATTAATACTGCAAGTTGAAGACTGAAAAATAATATGACATTAATAAAATATCCAATATTATAATAACGTTTTAGTCCAATGTCCACTTAAATTATTTTTTTATTGTTTTTTTTATTATATATTTTTGTTGTTGTTGTATGGACGAGGCGTGTTTAAATTGTTGCATTCTCTTGTGGAATTTTAAAACTAATGAAAAATACATAGCTACCGCTATCGGGCGGTTTAACCGAGGGGTTAAATTTAAATTATCTCATTTGGGGTAAAAAGGGGAACTCTTGGCGTTTGACCAAAACCGATCGAACAATTATATCAAAATTTAAACGTTTATAACCGTATCAAATAGATTCCCCCAACCCCCCCCCCAAATGGATATTCCGTGTCGTTTTGACTTTAAAAATATATACATAATCCTATTCAGATCATTCTTAGACACTTACCATGCTTGTAAAACTCACCAGTTGCATTTTCGGGGGGGGGGAAGGGATGGGGGTTTGGGGGGCACTAGCGACGCTCCCTAAAATCCCAAAGTCATGTGAGCAGGACCTCGAGTCTGAAGGGGATTGAGGGTAACGCACACAGAAACTTGTATATTTTGGGGTAACGGGCAAAAAAGTTCGCCGACCAGTGCCGTGAGCGAACCCAACGGAGCGGCGCTGACATCACAAATGCTTTGATGTCAATATCAAATGACGGTAACAATTTCATACATTCTCATGGGTTTCTCAAACTTAAGGATGATAATTAGATTTAATTTTCATTTCTTGATAACTTTCGCCGACCGGCGTCTGATGGCCTACCGACCGGCACTTTGAGAAGCACTGATTTTTTTTTACAAAGTTAAAACAAAAAAAGTCATTAAATAAATTGTAAGTGACCAAATATTTCAGTGGAAGTTTTATTTTAAGTTACCCTTTTGATGTGACTTCAAATTTCTTCAATCCCCCTCCCTCCCCCTCGTCACGCATCGTCACAAAATGTGTGACCCCCTCCCCCTAGGAGCGGACGTCATTTATGGACGGCCCCCCAAGACAAAGTTATTAGAAGCTATATGTAGATGTGGAAGAACTTTTTGGCTATTTAGTGATAAAAAATATAACAAAATCGTTTCCCTTTATGTTCTAATTTCTAATTTCCGATTTCCTAACGAAAAGTAAGTATCTTTACCGACTTCACTTTCTCGAAATCCCAACATTTGACTCAATCGATAAAATAAATATATTCTTTATTTTAAAACATATCGCCTTTAGATTCATACCTTTGAGGAACACAAGAGGTTCTGTCCTACATGTATACCCTCATATTTACATACTTTGTGTGCAATTGTGCCCCATTAATCAGCCCGAAAAGGGGGCGTGGAGCGTATTCCATATTCAAACCATACAACATATCCATGTGCTTTATAGTATGTATAGCACGTTATGTAAATCAATATGTTTTGTTTTATTTTCGGCAAGCACATTATGATACATAGTTTTATTTTAGAGATTAGTCATTCAAACTGAATATGACGTCATTGCTTTCTTGTTTTAAATTCTCAATCTAGTTCATTGATGAATCTCAAATATGTGAAGTGCTTCTAAGAGTATTCTGCTGTACCCAAATCCTTCATATCGACAGCCATATGTTGTTTGTTAAACACACTGTACTTGTTTAGCTGAATGGAAGAGTATTGCATTTTGCTTGAAAGGCAATGTCACAAAAGAGCCATTTAATGCTTAGGTAAACGGCTTATGAAAATGTGTTATTTTTAAGAGGCCGTCGTTGGCCTTTCAGTGTTTATTTATAAATTTGTCAATTTGGTTACATTTTGACTAATTATATATTAAAATTGACTTTGCTGTGTTTTGGTTATTGTGCTGTGCATTCCTGCGAGGTCATGCATTAAATTAAGTTAGGAACCGATGTTTTAAATCCTTGGGAATACTAACATTTCCTGCCACTCAAAATACCAGATTGCGGCTATTTTGTTATGCCACCTTACCATGCACAAAATTAACTTTACATAGACAAGATTGACAACATCTTTTAAACCACTCTACCATGCACAAATCGACCTAAACAAAGGTTGACGATTACCCTAACCACCTTAGCATACATAAATCACACAGCCCATGGTTAATCCTAATCCTACCCAACTTACCATGCATAAATGACCTAACCAAAGGCTTTTGTTGCCAAACAGCTGAGCTATTTCGGAATGGTGCAACGACCTCGAATTTAACTTACAATCAGACATTCGAAGGTGAGAATAATTAATCAGATATTTTTTTTCTTCCGATTGTAGTAAAAGTAATTATGTTTAAAATTTCGTATTTATCTTTACAACAGTAGTATATTTTTTATTCTTTTTATATCTAGAGCTATATATAGTTTTCCTTTGCTTATATTTATGTGTGGCTTGTCATTGTTTTAAAAAAATGATAATTGTAATGCATTTAAGACAGACTGTTTAGCGAGGTCCTAATTTTAAAGTAAAAATGAGTTGTTACATTTGGATTATCGGAACATCAAAATAAAAGATTTTGAATAATGTATAAAATTTAGACAGTTAATTTCCCTTCTGATATTTGATCACTTCTTTAAATCTTTTTAGGGCTTTGTTGATACATAACTTAAATTTGGTAATACAATGTAGTAAAATCCTACTCTAACACAAGTTTAGATCTCCATTTTAATTTTGATTAATCTATTTTCTTTTTATAAATATTGTATGTGAAACTTAGCTTATTTGCATGAAGGGTTCTGGGTGTTAGATGGTGAATGATGGAGCCAGTAATTGAAAGTTATGAACAAAAAATATTTTTTTAAATTTGTAATTTAAACAAATCATCACTTAACTTACAATTACAATTTGGTCAGTTCTTAAGGAATTTCTGGGACTATTTGTCTTGGTAGAAGTGTTTTTGAAATTACAATTTACATAAAATTAAGCGAGATAACTAAAAACTGTTTTGTATAGATAGTTTATGTAGCTCAAATACACACACATGTCGTACCTGATTTTTGACTGGAGTCAACAATGATTTTGTTTATTTATGTAAGAAATCAGCAATGATTTAGCTTATTTGTGTAAGATGCCAATAATTATTAAGCTTATTTGTGTAAGAAATAAACATTACTTTAGCTAATTGTTGTACAAGTAAATAACAATGATTTAGCTGATTAGTGTGTGAAATTTATTCCTATAGACCTAACTAGTGTAAGAAATCAATAATGATTAAGTTGAATTTTTAAAAATTGCTTGTAGTTTTAGCTTTTCTAGCTATTTTAAAACCAATGCACAAAGCACTAATTATATTTTAATCACTCATTTGCAAGCATTACTATTTATGATTTATCATAAAGTTTTTTTTAAAACTATACGAAATGAAGCAACACTGAAATTACACAGTTAATTTACTGTGAAGTGAACGTATAGGAAACTAATTATATTTCTTACAAAGAACGCAATCAATTATAATTATAAGTATTATTACCTTCTCTTGTAGGAATCGGCCGTTTCCTTGAGTTGGTAAAAATGACACAGTTTGATCAATGTCAAAATTCCTGACTTTTAACTTAGAAAAAAAAATGCAAATACATCGCACTACTGGTGTACTTTCTACAAAAACTAAATAAAATTTAATGATAGCTAAAATAAAATTATGGTTCTTTATTAAGATGATTATTGGAAATCATAATATTAACAAAATCAGTGCAAAAAATATGTCGCAATTCTTTAATTTCAATTTTAAAATAACTTTTAAGACTTTTTTCTAAAACATATTTTTAATATATTTAACTGCCTAATAGATAGATGCTTTTAAAAAATTTGAAAAAATTGAAATTGCAACAAATTATTTCTTGTTATCTATCTTGTTATTCTATCGTTTATCGTGGCATCTCAACGTACTATCAAAATTTTAATTTTCAAAAGTCTGTTTCGGTCTCCACAGGGCTATTAAGTGACATTAAACTTGATGATTTGGGGACGCGAGTGCCCAGATTTATGTTACATAACATTCAGAACAATTGTTACGTGCCAGTGGCCAGATCACAAATAAAGTAAGTCTTTTTTTCTTCAAAATTCGTGCATGAAGATTTCATACATTTTATTTAAACTATTTCTTCTTTTTATTCTTCTACCATTTTTTATCTTACTGACCTTAACCATTAACAAAACTGACATCTCTGATCATGCTATTACCTTAAACCTATGATCGTTTTAACCCTAACTCTTACCCTAACTGCAAACTTTGATCAGACTAACTTTAACCAGTCCTTACTGCAATTTTTAACATACTCATTCTGTTGTTTATCTTTCTTTCTGATCTTTTAGTACAAACTTTAATTCAGATTTGTACTATTTTAAATTCAAATAAATTTAAATTAAAGCTTTATTGTCTGTATTAAACTTTTAAAAAGTTAAAATGCGTATAGTAACATTTTACTATCATGATGCACTTCGAAAATAGAAACACTATTAAGACCTCAATGGAAGAAACGGCTAATTTATGTGACATTTTGAAATTTTTTTAGTGTCCCCTGTATCTGATAAAAAATAGAATGTTCTGAATGAGGTTTTATGAAAAAATCATGTCTCTGCCCTTATTATAAATTCAATTATATTTAGTTAATTTATAAGAAATCTGTATAATTTTGAACTTTGAACCTTGAATATCTCAAAACTAGAAAAATGTGACATAACCTTTTATTCCCTTTGAGCTCTCCATATGGTATACTTTTCAATGATATACTTCAAAATGCAGCGACGCAAAAGATATTTAAAATATTATATAATTAATACAAATTATCTCCTGGCTCCTCCTCTTGAACTTAAGATTCATGATACAAAAATTGTTTTATTAATTAATAATAGTTGTTACAATCAGTGTATCCATTTTATTTCCGTAACAAACAGTTTGTTTATGATTTTAACGTTGTATTTTATTATATGGAATTGAATGTAAATATTGTTTAAGCGAACTTGTCTTTTGATAAAATATAAATAAAAAAGGCAATTTCCTTTGTAAATTAATGCATTAAAATATGTCTTTTAAATGTATTTTTTTAAAATGTAACCTTGTATAGAATAATCCACACCTATTAATCTGTGAAGATATTTAAGGGCAATCATGTGTACATTTATAAAAGTATATTAAATTATAATCGCCATGAAGTTAGTCTGTTTATACAAGATTCAATTTATTTATACAATTTTCTTGATCACCCCTGTCTTACTTTTCTTTCTCTACATAGGACAAAACCCCTCATTTCATTCTTACATTATGTTACATTACATATCAAGCTCTATGTGATAATCTTCGTCTCTCACATTACCCTTGTCTAACGTTATGTACCATATCACCTACGCCAAGAATTATGTACAACAACACCCATTTCCAACTTTATTTACACCAAAACAATGTCAAAGTTTTTGTACCATATTACCTACGTCAAACTTTATGTACCACATCAACGATATCAAACTTAATGTACTAGATCACCTGTGATAAACTTTATGTATCATATCACCTATGCCAAACTTCTTTCAATATCACCTTTGTCTAGCTACATACCACATAACCCTTGTCAAAGCATATATCTACTGCCACATAATATGAACCTTATTACATCAGTAGAGCTTTATGATCCTCATCATAATATAACACTGTATGCTAAACACAGCCTACACCGTACCTTGACCAGGTGATCAATGCTACACCCGGGGTCCAAAATAACTTACGAAACGAGATTTCTTTTATGATGTTTCTATGTCCCTTGTCATCATTTTTGCTTCACATGAAACGCTACTTCCGGTTACATCCATCTCGTGTTGTCCACATCCCTTGAATATGGCCTCCAATTAACGTCTGCTAGTTTATGAGATCAACACCTGACCATAACCCTAACCCGTCCCTCTGAATACGGACTCCAATGAACCACTGCTACTTTATGGGTTTAGCACCTGATTTTTTATTCAAGGAGCTTGGCTTGGAACGATTTTTTACATAAAAACTGATTCCATGATTTTCAGAAGTATCTGTCATTCAATAAACAACTATGTCAGTGCTAAATAATTATTGTGAAACCCAGAGTCATAACTAGGGTTGGTATCACCCGAGGCGGTAGCTCAAGGTGTCACCCCCTCACGACTTACCCCATTGAACGCCTCCGAGTCTTCCAGTGCCAAATAACGGGAACATACAGAATGTAACATTTTGTGTCACCCTTGTGATGGTGTCACCAGGTACGGTCAACAACCTTCACCCCGCCTAGGGACGCCAATGCTTAGTGTAACTTATTAATTAATTTCGTGACGGTGACCCTTAAAATAGCACACAACAAAAGAGCGCAGATGAAGTGAAGACTGGAGGTGATTTTTTCTAATAGATGCTAATGTTTCAAGATGGACTACCAACGAGGTATAGCTCCCTTATGTCTGGCCCATTTGTCGTCGCTCTTTCATCGTACGCTCTTTAATACCATGTGACAACAATTTAAAGAAGGAAAATGTTCCCAACATATTTCAGACAGGCCTTGAACTAAAAAAAATAGTTTATTAATTAATAGAATGATTTTTTTTTAAAGTTTAAGTCTTGTCTGTCATACGTTAAGAACATGTATTTATTTTTGTTTAAATATCGTCTAACTTTTGATCGAGTACAAAATTTAAGTGTAATTTGGCTTACGTATGTAGCTTTCAAAATTAAAATCAATCATTATTAAAGAATTATTTAAGCCGGGAAAAAGTATAACGTAGCTATTTGACTTAAAAATTATTCGAGTAAATTCTCACTATCTCTCTTTTAACAAAATTAAATAAAGGATTCTCTTGCTTACCTTTAATACTGCAAGAATGGTTAATTATGAATTGTAGAGAAAATACTTGAATATAACAGATTATATCTTTAATAATATGCTATATATAATGGTCAAAACGGACGTTTTTCAACGTTAAAAATTCATTGCTGCAGTTGCGCTTGTGCGGTTCTGATCGGAGTCCTTCAAAATCAACTTTAATTCAGCTGCCGGTCGAATGCATCAAGCGATCTACCAGCGGAAATCCTTTCATACGAAATCATAAAGACTGAAATGTTTTCGTGTGAAAATAATTTCGTTTTAAGGGATATTACAAAACAAGTACCTATACTCAAGAAAAGTAAGTTTCTTAGAGTACATTGTATTACCATAGATTTGCATGTTGCACGCCTTTAATAAATATAGATTTTTAAAAATATTAACTGAAAGACATTTAATACATAATTTTCCTTTAAAAAACAACAACAAAGAAAACCCATCTTTTGATGATTATTTTTTTTTGTCGGTCGCCAAAATTGGATCGATTTTTAACCCACTTCCTCGAAAGCTAGCGAGCTGAAATTTAGCAGGCTGTTTGGTGGCGATGATAAAAACTATGTAACAATATTTCAGATCGATCAAATTGAATTATTGATTTTTTAGATTATTTTATTTATTCATATGTATCATGTTATTTTTTTAGATAGAGTGTAAGGGTGCGCATTATATTGAACAACCTTTCTGTCGCACAATTAGGTGCGTATTTTATTGACAACACTTTTTATAAACATATTCCTGATCGGTGCGCATTATATTAAACACGTTTTAGGACACAACTACAAATTTGTATTTTTGGATGGTCTTGCGCTGCGTATTATAATGAACATTCTTTTAGTTACGTCTCATACATAAAGAATTTTTGGTGAAAAACTTGTTTTTTTACGTTTTTTTAATATTAAATCCTTTATATTAACTCGTGGTGTCTGGTTGAACCCTTGATTGCTTCTCGGTCGCCAAAACTTTGGATCGATTTTTAACCCACTTCCTCGTAAGCTAGCGAGCTGAAATTTAGCAGGCAGTTTTATGGCGATGATAAAAACTATGTATCGAAATTTTAGATGAATCGCATGTACGGTAATTAAATTATTGAATATTTAGATTATTTTATTTATTCCTATGTAACATGTTATTTTTTTAGAGTGTCGCGGTGCGTATTATATTGAACAACCTTTCTGTCGCGCAATAAGGTGCGTATTTTATTGACAACACTTTTTATAAACATGTTCCTGATCGGTGCGCATTATGTTACACATGTTTTACGACACAACTGCAATTTTGTATTTTTGGATGGTCTTGCGCTGCGTATTATAATGAACATTCTTTTAGTTACGTCTCGTACATAAAGGATTTATAGTGAAAAACTTGATTTTTTACGTTTTTTTAATTTAAATCCTTTATATTAACTCGTGGTGTCTGGTTCCTTGCTTGCGCCCTTGCTTGCTTGTCGCAAAAACTTTGGGTCGATTTTAACCCACTTTCTCGTAAGCTAGCGAGCTGAAATTTAGCAGGCAGTTTCGTGCCGATGATAAAAACAATGTTTCTAAATTTCAGATTGATCACATGTACCGTAATTGAATTATTGATTGTTTAGATTATTTTATTTATTCCTATGTATCATGTTATTTTTTTAGATAGAGTGTAAGGGTGCGCATTATATTGAACAATCTTTCTGTCGCGCAATAAGGTGCGTATTTTATTGACAACACTTTTTATAAACATATTCCTGATCGGTGCGCATTATATTAAACATATTTTACAACACAACTACAAATTTGTATTTTTGGATGGTCTTATGCTGCGTATTATAATGAACATTCTTTTAGTTAAGTCTCCTACATAAAGGATTTACAGTCAAAATCTTGTTTTTTTTACGGGTTTTTCTTTCCTAATTTGTTTTATTGTAGTTTTTTGGGACTGTTTTATTATTGCATGTTAACTGTTATTTTTTTATTTCAAAGTTTTGGCGTTTAACAAATTTCATTGTATTTTGTAATTTTTTTCTGGGGGGGGGGAATTTGTCGTCTCTTTTTTTTTACAAAATATCGTACACAGTAAAATTTTACATTTTGGTGTCACCTCCTTGATGGTTTCACCCTGGGCGACACACCCCAATCGCACCCCCTATTGACGTTGCGCCCCCTTAGTGACGCCACTGGTGAAACTAATTGTAGGTGATCACAGCATTTAACTCTAGTGGTAAGGAGAAATTATTTTTGTAGGAAACACTGACTTTTCTCTTTAACAAATGAAACAAAAGTTTGGATGTTAAAAATTAGATAATAATAAACTAGTAATAAAACTCGAATAAGTATTTAAACGCAATTTCCAACATAGAATTTCCGATTTTTTTAATTCAAGGGAATCATTTTAGATTTCATTAAATGTTATTTCAAATCAGTAATTCTGAAAGTAAACAAAAAATGACGGCATATCCTCTCACGCTACATCACACCAATAATGTGTCAATATAATGCGCACCGCGCACCAATCTAACATTAGCATTCACAAAGCGGGAAAACCCAATTAACTATCATTCTAGAGATTACATTAAAAGTCATTTAAAATCAGTAATTCTGAAATTAAACAAAACAATTGCTATCTGCAAATTGCTGCTAAAATTAGGGAGTTTAAATAAAAGAGATTTTAAAAAAATTGCTGCTCCAACATTGTTCTAAAAATTATTAGCTATCGTTTGGCGTTTGTTTCAACCGGATAGCTGTTATTTACAAATACTGATTTTTTTCCAGGAAATCCAGTAAACCTTTTTGGTATTTTCTGGCCCTTGCACATCCTTGAGACCTCCTTAACATATTTGCAATAATATTTGGTATGGTTCAGGAGGAGTTGCAGGACCAAGCGTTACAGACATTTCAAATATAAAAAACGCAATTTTTCCCATGGGAAATTGCGTTAAATAAAATCTGCTTTTAAATTAATTAGTTCCTCTTTTTAAAAAATGAATATTTTGAATAACAACAATCTATTTTATTCTCGATCCTCACTAGATTTTTATTTACAGCAAGGGATTAATCGCTTTCTATACAGCCACGTGTAAACATTTGAGCGCCATGGTTGGCTTGGACGTGATGGGTTTTAACCAAAATCAGTGGATCTTATCTTTACGGGATCGAGCGGGTTAAAGAGATGGCAATGAGACATTGGTGGATTAAAGAGTTGAACATCGAACATTAGTGGGTTAAATATGGCCATCTGACAATATTGTAAAAACAATTAACATTAGGCAGAAGTTGGGTAAAGAGATGACCATCAGACAGTAGTTGGGTAAAGACATGACCAACAGACAGTAGATGGGTAAAGAGATGACCATCAGACAGTAGATGAGTAAAGAGATGACCATCATGCAGCAGTTTGGCAAAGAGATGACCATCAGTTAGTAGTTGGGTAAAGAGATGACCAGCAGACAGTAGATGGGTAAGAGATGACCACCAGGCAGTAGACCGGTAAAGAGATGACCACCAGGCAGTAGATGGGTAAAGAGATGACCACCAGGCAGTAGTAGGGTAAAGAGATGACCATCAGGCAGTAGTTGGGTAAGAGATGACCATAAGAAAGTAGTTTGATAAAGAGATGACCATCAGACAGTAGTTGGGTAAAAAGATGATCATCATACAGTAGTTGCGATTACGATCAGACAGAGTAGATTAAAGATAGGATAACAGACATTAATGGGTAAAAAATTGATTATCAAACAGTAGTGTGGTTTTTTGGCGTTATGTCTTAAATAATGCTAGCTACTAAATTCATTACAATTATGAATTAATTTACTTTCATCAGCATGATCCCTTCCACGTTTTTGAAATTAGATTATATCCTTGTGAAAATTAATTATTTTTAAATGTAGAGAGACGAGACACTAGATGAATATCTGGAACAGACAGAAGAACACGAAATGGGGCACTCAATGGGAGTAACTATTAGACGAAAGTGTTTAACATCACCTAGACGGCGTATTTCCTTTCATTGAATACACTAGCAAAATAGCGCGCTTTGCAGCGGTAAATAAGAATTTCAGTTAGCTTTGAAAACCCGCGTAACACCAATTCAAAACACCAATTTATTTCAATCTGGATCATGATGGATATACTAAATATATTAACTTCACCGATATCTGTCTGTCCTGGTCCCGCGGAAAAAAACAACAAAAAGTAAAAAATGACACACTTCCTGTGATCCTATCGAGCTGATAATTTAAATACATTTTTCGTCTGTTACCATTTCGGGAGGGTACTCAACAACTTCCCAAAGTTTCATGCTCCTACTTACACGGGAAGTTGTAGATTTAATGATGAGTGTTTAATATAGCTCATATTAGGAAAAACCTACATTTGGTACACAGGTCCCCTAGTGAGTGATAGTTTTTTTTTGCCTGTTACCATTGCGGGAGGGCACTCAACAACTTCCCAAAGTTTCATGATTCTACCTACACGGGAACTTGGAGAATTAGTGATTTTCAGTTTTTTTATAAGACAAAAACTACATTTGGGTCCCCAGTTAGTAATAAATTAAATTTACTTTAGCCTGTTAACATCGCGGGCGTGTACTCAACAACTTCCCAAAGTTTCATGCTTCTACTAGCAGGGTATTTTGAAGGTTTATTTATGAATCAATTTTATATAATAAAACAAAATACATTCGGGCCCCCGTGACTGATAATTTAATAATTTTTTCGCCTGTTACCATTTTAGGAGGGTACTTAACAACTTCCAAAGTTTCATGCACCTACCTACACGGGAAGTTGGAGATTTCATGATGAGTTTGTTTTATGTAGCTCATATAAGGAACAAAAACTAAATTTGGCCCCCTCTGCCCCCTAGTGAGTGATGCATTTTTTTCTATCTGCTACCATCGTGGGAGGGCACTCACACAACTTCCCAAAGTTTCATGCTTTTACCTACACGGGAAATTGGAGATTCAGTTTTTATATAGGTCATATAAGGAAAAAACTACACTTTGGCCCCGGCTCCAATGAGTGAGAATTTTAAAAAAAATTTTCACCAGTCGTCGTAGGGAGAGTGCACTTAACAACTTCCCAAAGTTTCATGCTTCTACCTACACGGGAAGTTGGAGAATTGGTGATGAGTCAGTCAGTGAGTGAGTCAGTCAGTGAGGGCTTTGGCTTTTATTAGTATTGATGGAGATGCATGAATGAAATTACTTATTTCATTCAAGATGTAATGCTATAAATAATCATAGGTGAGGATGAATCTATGAACATATTATGCTTTAAATAACCAAAACTGAGAAATGATTAATTCAAGATGTAATTCTATAAATGACTATAAATAAATATATGCTGTTAAAACAGGGAATGTATAGGTTTGATAAGACGGTACAAAACAACTAACGTTTCTGAACAAGGTCTGATACAACCAAATACACAACAAAAAATAAAACTAATAAACACGCGGTGGTCGAGTGGCATGCGCGCTCAGCTGGCGTACCGATGGTCACGGGTTCCCGGGGCCTTGGGCTTCCCTGAGTCCACCCAGCTCTGAATTAGTTAGGGGGGAAAAAGCGTGGAACCCTTATGGCCGAGGCTTGTGAACGCTGCATCACTTGCCAACAGACCGGCATTGTTTGTGGACGCATTAATCTTCTGAATAGAAGGAGCGTCTGTATAGATAAGAGGCAGGCGCTTATGAGGTTAAACATATGCGGTTCACTCATTCTCTCACTTATAGATCTCTCTTTTGCCTTCTAAATTAGAAATCTTTAATTTTTATACCAAACACCCGCCCCACGTTTTTAGTCATATTAAATCAAAGTAGGACTTGAACTAATAAGTTTTAACTTATTTTCTTCTTTTTAGTCCGCCTATAAAAACGTGGTTTTTAAAAATCTTTTTTTTTACTTCTATTTATTTTATTATTTTTAGTCCACTTATAACAACCTGGTTTTTAAAAATATTTTTTTACCTCACAAGCGCCCGCCCAACGTTTTAAAAACATTGTGATGTGGTCACGGGGTGAACTCACGGATGTCAACAAAAGCAGACGGTACATATGCTTAGATATAGACTATAGATAAACTACAAAGTTCAATAATTTAATAACGGTTTATTCGATCGATCTGAAATTTTGATACAATGCATTGTCATCCAAGATCTATCTGTGTTAAAATTTTCAGATCTTTAGGACTATCACAAGTGGTTCAATTTTACGTTGGCAGTTTTGAAAATAAAAACGTGGTAAAAAGAGCTTTGCTCATTTTAAAGACATGCAATAAAATACAATTTTTTTTTAAAAATATCAAGGGTTAAAATGTTATGTGTGGTCAAATCGATAGGGTCGATCGAACCGACCGAAGTCAAAATCCCCTGCCACGAAGACGATTGAAATATCCAAGATCAGACTATGGATGTTTTAAGGTAATTTTTTTAACGAATTTATTAAATCGTTATTGTTTTCATTTTAGTATTTTTTCACTATTAAAAACCTTCTATCAACTAACGCTGTTGTGTGTGCTGCATAAAAGTCTTTGTTTCACCACCACAGTTTTTAAAGCATTGATTCATCAATCATAATACAAATAATTTCATGACACAACATTGCTGCTCAAGAAAACATCGGTCGGGGGATCAATGTAGGGGGGTTTAGGGGGAATGGTCCAGATAGGGACGGTAAATATAAATTAAAGAATAACAAAATAAAGATTAAACAAAATAAAAATAAATATAGGTAGCAAACTTTTTTTTAAAGAAAATTTTGAAAGAAGTGCACTAAAAAGTATATAATATATATTTTTTTAATTCATTAAAACTCATTACACTAGGAATAATAACAATCTAAATCAATGTAATCTTCGCTTTCATTAAAATCAAATAATTTTGACAGATCTCTTGAGTATGTTTAACTTTACCTACTGTACATTTTGAGAACGATTAAAGAAATTTCATTTTTGCTCCATTTCAAATAACATTGTTAAAATAAAAAAATTGTTAAATTTCGTTCATACTTTCATTCCAGTTGGACATAACCAGCCAAGATTTAATGCGATGTTGTAGCTTCTTTAATTCCTGTTATGTGAACACGCCTGTGAATCATAGGCTAAAACACAAACAGATCATCATGGAAATCATCAGCTAAAACACAAACAGTTCACCATGGAAAACATCGGCTAAAACACAAACAGGTCACCATGGAAATCATCGACTAAAACACAAACATGTCACCATGGAAATCATCGGCTAAATCACAAACAGGTCACCATGGAAACCATGTGCATACTTAACGGTGATCACTTGGGATAATGAGACGTGGGGGGAATTGGATTTATCATTTCATACAAATGCATTGAAGCAGCTTCAGAAAGGGAGCTAATTGAGATTTGATTCTATGAAATTACTTCAATCTGACAAGCATGTTTAAACTATACTTGAGATTATGTTAGCATATGCTTTCTTCAAAAAGAAAACAATAATTAAATGCTCTGAGCAAGAGATATAACTTGCTTGCTTAGTTAGCTTCTCTAGAGATATAGTTTTAGAGCATTTTATTTCTATTTCATTTTTATAAATGACAAAAACACCACTGGTTGCATTTGTTCGTTCAAATATCATCTTTTAATTTATTTACAATGCAAATGAATTTTTATGGGCCCAGTAATCTTACATTATTCGAAATACAAATTTAACGTTAAAGATTAATTTAAAACTTTATTACTAAATGGTTCATGAAATTCAATGCTTATATTGGGTTATTTAATAGAAGTTTAAATTGTATTTTGTTAATGGCAAGCAATGGAAAACTTTACAATTAGATTTTGTCATGGTAATCAAGAAAGAGACTCACTCTTCTCCATGTCAAGTGTTAGGCACATTTATTTAGAACTAGCAGACCCGTCGTGCGTTGCAACGATCTCAGTAAAAAGGAATATATATAGATAAAAAATAAATTACATTAACGTTCACCAGGCCCATCAGTTTAAAATATGAAGTTCGAAAATCTGTTCATTTCAATCAATTTCATAACAAAAATATAAATATATGTATCTATATTTCTCAACATCGTGTAAAATTGAATGGGGAATACAATATTAAAACTTTAGTAAAAACACATTTAGGGCCCCTAGCCCCGATGAAATGGACATTATGAGATCAGTGCCCTATAGAAATTTAATATAGGTTTTTAAGTTTTTATATACCGCGTTTGGTCAAAATCCATTTATTTTCTCATTATCTAACACCTAAACTAATTTATATATATATGTAGATATAAGGAAAACTACATTAAGGGGCCCCCAGGCCCGTTCAATTCAAGATGTACATTTTGAAAACATGTTCATTTAAATTCATTTTAATCATGGATATATTTCTCAAGATCGTTAAAAACTGAGTGGGAAATAATATCTTAGAGTATACACAAAAAAAGACATTTGGGGCCCCCGGCCCATTCGATGTAAGATGTAAATTTCAAAATGCTGTTCATTTTAATTCAGTCTCATCATTGATATATTTCTTAAGATCGTTAAAATAGAATGGGAAATAATATCTCAAACACATACGAAAAAATACATTTGGGGCCCCCGGCCCTGAACAATTAAAAATTAGAAGTGCAGTGCCCTTTGTTATTTTAATATGGGCTACCAAGTTTTTATATATCAAGTTTGGTTAAGATCGATTCATTTACTCAGTAGTTAACGCATAAACTCATTTTTATATAGCTCATAAAAGCAAAAAACGACATTAAGGGCCCCAGGGCCCATTTAGTGCAAGATGTCAAGTTCAAAACGACTGTTTATTTCAATCAATTTCATTGTGGATATATTTATCTATATTTTTCAAGATCTTTAATAATTGAATGGGGAATAAAATATTAACCGTTTATGAAATAAGACATTTTGGGCCCCCAGTCCCGAAGAAATGGATATTAGGAAATTAGTCCCTTTAGTATTTCTATATTGGCTACCAAGTTGTTATATACAAAGTTTGGTTAAGATCCACCAATTTACCTAATATCTAACGTTTAAACTAATTTTTATATAGCTCATATATAAGAAAATAAATCATTGTATGGGCCCCCGGCGCCCCATGAGTGTTAAATTTTGAAAAAAAGTAGTAGCCAGTGAAAGGAGCATACTCAAAAGTCTCCAAAAGTTTCATGGCGATCGGATGAATGGTTTAGTCAGCTATACAAAACATGCATACATACATACATACATACATACATACATACATACATACATACATACATACATACTTTGATTTTTATTTATATATATATAAGATTAGAAAAAACAACATTAAGGGCCCCCGGGCCCAATCGGTGCAAGAAATTAACTTTAAAATACCTGTTCATTTCAATCTGGATCATGATAGATATATTAGTCAATGCTTTTCAAGATCGTGTAAATCATAACGGGAATAAAGTATTTAACGCTTACAAAAAAAAAGATTTTGGGCCCCCGGCCCCGAAGGAACGGCCATTAGGTGTTCAATGCCATATGGTACTTTAATGTTGGCTATCAAGTTGTTATGTACCAAGTTTGGTCAAGATCCATTCATTTTCCAAGCAGCTAAGCCCTAAACTAATTTTTATATAGCTCATATAAGAAAAAATTCTCATTATGGGCCCCCGGCGCCCGTTGAGTGTTACATTTTGAAAAAAAAAGTAGCCTATTTCCATCCCTGGAGCGTAACCAAAAGTCTCCAAAAGTTTCATGGCGATCGGATGAATGGTTTAGTCAGCTATAACAGACATGCATACATACATACATACATACTTTGATTTTTATATATATAGATTAGGATTTGTTTATGTTAGGAACAGATTAGTTAAAATTAAGATTATTTAATTGTAGGCACAGTTTAGTGAAAATTGGGAATATTTGTATGGTAGGCACAGTTTAGTTAAAAGTAGGATTATTTTATGGTAGGCACAATTTAGTTAAAAGTAGGATTATTTTATGGTAGGCACAATTTAGTTAAAAGTAGGATTATTTTATGGTAGGCACAGTTTAGTTAAAAGTAGGATTATTTTATGGTAGGCACGGTTTAGTTAAAAGTAGGATTAAAGTATGTTATGCACAGTTTGGTTACCGTTATGTATGCTAGACACAGTACAAAGTAACGGACAGAGTGCTTACTGTTTAAGTTACTTTAAGATAGGCAGCGAAAATTAAAGTTTAGTGCTTTGTTCTAACAAAAATCCAACAACAATTAACATCAGTTACATACGCCTTTGAATAAATCATGTCAAATAAGGTAAGTAATCAAGACGAAATAAAGTAAACCTTTCACAAATTATTGTCATTGCTGCAGTGAAAGATAATTATTCCTTGCGTTAAAACGTTGGTTGCAATAGGTTTAATTGCTGAGATTACAATGTACCTGGGGCCGTAGAGAAGAATCGGTTAGTAAATAAATTGCAAGCTGATGTCATTCACCGGTCAATATCTTTAGAAAGGTCATCCTTGTTTGTTGACATCCATTCTATAAATAGCTGTGTTGCGTCACACCTGACTGGCGATCTGTGTGCATGGCATTGCCCTGTGGTTCAGGCTCTATTTGAACCGTTCTATCGGGTCTATCAACGTACTTTGGAAATTGAAAGGCGTCCTCAAAAAAGTCATTGTACTTTTATGAATCTAGATGTTAACTGCATGTCTATTTGAACCGTTTCTATCGGATCTATCAACGTACTTTCGAAATATGAAATGCGTCCTCAAAAATGTCATTTTACTTTTATGAATCTAAATGTGAACTGATTTTAAGTCCGTTTTCTATGATTTTTTTTTAAAAACAAGAGTACATTTATTTCAATTGTGGTTATAATTGCATATTGACACTATTTTGGTTAACGGAAACGATATTCAATATTTGAAATGCATTGATGACTTGTTCAAGTATTTGAAATGTATCATGGATTTAACCGGTGCTCTTTCAACAAATATGTGTAGTCATGTGTTTCACTTATAGTGTGTTGTGTCTAAAAGTAAAAATGTATCTGTTGTTTTAAAAATGTTTGACCCATGGTATCATTTATTTAAAGCTTTGTCCTTTTTATTAGTGTCCCTTTGTTTATTTAGTGTTAGAAATTTAATTTATTTAATTATGTTTGTTTCAACTTATTTAAAGTGCTGTGGTGAATTGTATTCTGGCAGGCATTTAACGTGTTGTGTGGTGAACGTGATTTAGTGTAATATATGTTTCCCTTTATTTAGTATACAGAAATGTTGCTACTTTCTTTTAATGTATTCAAAATCTGCTGTCATATGGGGCCGTCCATAAATGACGTCACACGATTTTGGCCGATTTTTGACCCCCTCCCCCCCCTCGTCACGCGTCGTCACAAAAAGTTAGACCCCCCTCTAAAAATACATCACAAAGCTTTAACCCCCCCCCTCTCCAAAGAAACACACCTATTTTCTATTTGAAAATAATTATGTTTCAAATCACTTTTATTGTCATTTAAGTATTTATTTATTTAGTGAAGGTCTACATTGTAATATCGTAACCCGCGTAAAGCATTTTTTTCAAAACGTTTAACCGGCCTTCAAAAAACGAACTGTGTTAACATCCTTAGATTATATTTTATTTTACTGAATACAAATTAAACATTGACTATTAATCATCACGGTTAACGTCTTTGTTTAGAAAAAAAATATTTAAAAATAATATTTTTAAAATGTTTTTTTTTAAATTCCCTCAATTGACTGAAGGGCATCCCGTACGTAAGAAAGAAATCGGCGAACAGGGGTAAATAACCTCATCTGGGGTCAAAAGGGAATTCTTGGGGGGTAATGCAGACTCATTTGGGACATATTACATCCACTACAATCCACTAGATATTTAAAATACATCATGTGTACGTGAACGCTTGGAACATATGCCCATTATTGAACCGGCCCCTTCCAGAAAATGCATTTTTTTAAAATTTGACTACTATGTAGATTTCTTACCTACGTACTATACGAAGACACCTAAATCCACCATACTTTCATTTATATTGACACGAGTGACAATAATCTTAATCCACATGACTTGACTGTGTGATGTATCCTTTCTGTGATATTTAAAATTAATGCCTTAAAAATTGAGCTAAGAAGAAAAGTTGTTTTGTACCCCTCTCGAATTGCGATGTCAAGAATTTGATGCATTAAATAAAGTTAATGAATACTTGACACCGTTTAAATGTGCTCATTTATCATTATATCTAGAATGGCCAAAGGCATTTGACCAAAAACCAACCGAAAAATTATATCAAACTTAAAACGTTTATAATTCTATGAAATAGATTCCACACCCCAACCCTTTTTTTAAAGAAAAAGGATATTCCGTGTCATGTTGACTTAAAATATCTACACATAATCCTATTCAGATCATTTTTAGACACTTTTCATGCTTGTAAAACTCACCATTAACATTTTTAGGGGGGGGGCTAACAAAGATCCCCCAAATCCCCGAGTCATGTGAGCAGTACCTAGAGTCTGGGGGTTAGGAAGGGGGGGGGTAACGCACACATAAACTTGTATATTTTAGGGTTAATAAAGTAATGGGTGTGAGACTACAATCAGGCTTTTAAATAGGTAATTGTATAACATAAAAACAGGTTATTAGTAGGCCTGACTACTATGTGTGTACTATTTGTCATTTGAGGAAGGCTCTTTGCCGAAACGTTTGCTGTTGTGTTACGTCCTGTCAGGCCAGGCCTACTAATACCCCGTTTTTATGTTATACATTTACCATATTTTGGGGTAACGGGTCAAAACCTTCGCCGACGGAGCTGCGGTTACATCACAAATGCTTTGATGTCAACATCAAACGATACAGTGTAACAATTTCATACGTTATCTTGTGAGTTCTCAAACTTAAGGACTATAATTAGATTTAATTTTCGTCTCTTGATAGCTTACGCCAACCAGCGTCTGATGGCGTACCGACCGGCACATTGAGAAGCCCTGATTTAAAAAAAAATAATATAAAAAAAAATACATAAAAAGTCATTAAATAAATTGTAAGCCACCAAATATTTCAGTGGAAGTTTTATCTAAAGTCTAAAGTTACCCTTTTGATGTGGCGTCACATTTCTTCAACCCCCCTCCCTCCCCCTCGTCACGCATCGTCACAAAAGTGTGACCCCCTCCCCCCCTAGGAGCGTGACGTCATTTATGGACGGCCCCTATGTTCAATGTGTTTTAATGTACTAGAATTCAATAATATTGTGTCCCATGTTTTAATGTACATGTATTTAATAATTTGTCATATACTCGTAATATAAATCATGTAATCAGGATGTGCATGTTTATCATGTGCCTTACCTTATGTTTTGTCATGCATTCTGTATCGTCATTTATTTATTCTAGAATAAGCAGTTATATATATAATGTGCAGTAACTTAACTTCTGTTAAATATGTTAACCGATTATTAATGTGTAGTCGTGTCAATTATATAAAATTCGTCATCAGATGACCAGTGTTATGTCCACTCCGCAATGTATTCAACGCTGCTAAATGTGTAATTATTGACGTGTGGCTTAAGATGAAGTTGATTCCTTTTACTTTCAGTGACAATGACCCAATCGGTTTTCTCCTTTTGTCCAATGAGATTATATGGCCTGGAGGTACGAAGTTGGCCCCATTAGGAAGGAATAAATGTGGATGGAATAATGAGTTTTGTCCCCAAGGTAATATAATAATTTTATTTTAAAAATCATCCACAATAACACTTATCGATGAATTATTACTATTACCTTGTCAATATCAGTCCAATTTTTCATTAAATTATTCAGCGTGGCTTTTCCTTTTGTGAAAATCCTAGAGCAGTGATGGCGAACCTATGGCACGCGTGTTACAGTCGGCACGCAGAACCTCATCAGCCGGCACGCGACTAATACATTACTTCCTTAAGCAAAACAGCTACGTGAAACAGACGAATTTAGGGTTTCATTGGAGTGTCGGCACTTTGCTATGAATAATTGAGTTGAATTTGGGGCACGCGGCCCCAAAAAAGGTGTGCCATCACTTTCCTAGAGCAATGCTTTCTTACAGGATTTGTGTGGTACTGAATTGATGTGGCAGAGGATTTGTGTGGTAGAGGAATATGCGTGATAAAGGTTGTGTGTGGTAGAGTGGTAGAGGATTCGTGTGATAGAAGATGTGTGAAGTAGATTATTCGTGTGTTAGAAGATGACTGTATTAGAGCATTTGAGTGGTAGAAGATTTGTGTGGTACAGGATGTGTGTTGTAGAGGATGTGAGTTTTGTATGAATCTAAGAAAAAATGTCTTTATCGAGTGAAATAAGTAAACCAATGAATTCAAAATTAATACTGTTAAAATAAATAGATAAGTTTTTAATATTCTTATTCAGTAATCAAAAAAGTAAACACTAATTTTAAAATTGTATATGAATAACTAAAAAGATTTTAAGCAATTTACACCGGTACTCTTATATATTTGATCTAACTATAAATGTGAATAGGTTTGTGCAAATTTCACTGTTTATGACTGAGTGCGAAATATTAGACCTATCAAATCAATCTTAGAACATTGGCACCTGTTTCATGATCAGACATCTTACCCGGCTTGAGCCGGCCCTGCTATCAATCGAAGTGACCCCCCTCCCCCTGTAGTAACACTAATATCGGGTCCGAAAACAACACTGTCACTTTCAAAAATGTAAATGCAATCTGTTTTGATAATTAAAATGCATCATCTTTCCCGTTCAACAACAGACGAGGATCTGTCTACGATTATTACTGGCTCAGCTGTTGGTTTTGTTTTGCTTGTATTGACGTTGGCCTTCTGTGGACTCACCTACATACTCTGGAAAAGGTAATCAAGAAATGCAGCACATCTTGAACAACAACAGATAAGATTTTTAAAAATCAGAAAATATAATCGAATTTTAAAAATAACAACTATCATTTACCACTGTATTTAGCGCAAATAATATATTCTCTAAAAGGTTGTATTTCATTTTTGTTAAAACTATTATTTGATTAAATTCTATCTTCTTGAATACACGAAAGAAAATGTACAATATCTTTTCATGAAATGCCATGTCTCTACAATAAACAATATTGCTATCAAGTTGTCAGATGCATTAGTAAATTATGTACATAAGACAATATTGATAAAAATGTGTCGGATTCATTACTCAAGGATTTACAATAGAAAATATTGTTACCCAGTTGTAAAATTCATTAGTAAAATATTTCAGAAATGTGAAACAAGCGCTCCTCATGTCAACAGCTTGGTTAGTTGAATGGGAGGACATAAAATGGAGGCTGGTGGACCCAGATTATGATCATCAATCAGATCTTCAAATGGTAAATAAGAAAGTTTTGTGTAAGAAACGATTCGGTGTAAATATCAATAATGGATAAACTTATTAATGCACTTAAACTTAAACATAGCATGTGTTTATTCTTCTTCCTAATTCAAACCTATTTTTAAAAACAGGATAGTTTTATCTAACAATCATCTCTCATTTTCTCTCTAAAACATTTTTTAAATGACTTACAATAGAAGTTGACATCAGAGGACCTCTGCCATTAAATGAAAGAAAACAAGTTTTCAAAGAAGATGTTGTTTCATAGAGCTATAACAAATAGATAGAAGAAATAAGGAGTGCAAAGCAAATTGTAAATGCAAAATAACAGATTTCACATATTTTTCTTATTTTGAAATTAATGCTGTTTGAAAAAATGCTACTAAGTATTTTCTGATAGGATTTAAATTCTATAGACCAGCATTCAGTTATTGTTCTAAAATTCGTGTTAAGGCCTGTGATGGAAAGTATTATTTTCGACTATCATTATGTATAGAAATAGATGGAGCGTCTGTAATAGACAAGATAAGATGGCTCTCATTTTGTCATCGTTTTTTGTACAATGTTTTCTTTAAATAAAAATGATTAGATAATACAAATCTCATCTCAGAAGTCAGAGACCAATCTAGCATTCATACACATACTTGAAAAGTCAAGTACAAAGTTAGCATTCATACGCATCTTCTTTGAGTAGTATAATGTTACTCAAGAAAATGGAAATACTAACGTATTAACTTGTTGAGTTCATGTTAATAATTTTTTTATCCTTAGCCCTTGACCCTGGGGTCCAGGAACAGCGTTCGATCCCACGTCTCCTGTAACACTGGGTTCACCTCCAGAAAGGCTGACAGGACCGTGTACAAATGTCATGTGGTGACAACAGACGTGGAAGGAGTGTGGGCCTTCAAACCTGTCAAGAAACTCAGCGTGCACTTAACAGAGGGCATCAAAAGGGAGCTTAACCTGGTAGGCGTGTTGCCCCAATGTCGAGAATGACATTTATTATTATAGATTGTAACAAATGACAACACAAGTAAATGGATTTGTTTAATTGTGGTTTAAATGCTTTTCCTATTCATTCGAAACTCTTCTAAATAATTTCTTTACAATTAGGTACGCAGCTTGAAGCACACTAACATAAATACATTCATGGGTGCATGCGTCAAACAAGGACATGTAAGTATCATGTGGTACTATTGTCCTAAAGGCAGTCTCATGGACCTAATTCACTCAGGAATTTTCAAGTTGGAGATGATGTTCCAACTGTCGTTTGCCCAGGACATTGCCAAGGTAATTTGTGATGTGCTTGGGTTTTGGTCATGTTTGTGTAAATTTATGATGTGCTTAGTTCATTGATAGAGCAGGTGTAAATTTGATGTACCTAGAACTAGAAGTCAATTTTTTAAAATTTTGGGACATAAAGATTTGTTGTTAACGCTATGTAATATCTTAATATAGCATACTTATTTCGCAAAAAGGAGAATTAATGAAGCTATATATTTAATTTATTCTGAACTTTCTGAGATCCTCTAAAACTGATTATATTGGCGATCATTTTTAAAGTTGCAGATTAAAATAAATATTTACGAACTTGTGTGTTAGTGATTATATTCTTTTATTTGTATTTGTAGAGATCTTTGAATTTGAATTTTATATTATGAAAATAAAATCATTACTTTAAGGCCAAAGACGTTACTTTACATGTGCCATCAAAATACATTTAATCGAAATGGCCTCACACTCCACCGTTCCTATTGCTAGATATTTTGTCAAAAAATATGTTATCGAGATTAGGCTGCTCAATACAGGGCCTCGCTTATCTTCACAACTCTGAACTGTCAGTTCATGGGAGGCTCAAGTCATCCAATATTGTAGTGGACAGTGGGCTCAACTGTAAGCTAACGGACATCCACATGCCCAAGTTCAGAGAAGGAGAGTCTCAAAGTGTGGATGAAACTGACCCAGAGTATTGGTTTCGTAAGTTTTTAACTATGAGTATTACCTAGTTTTTTTCCTGAGTATTAAAGGGGACGACTTTGTTGACTTAGATACCTACAATATATATTAGTATATATTTTAAAAGATGCACAACAAGTGATGCATAATAAATAACTAGTAATAAGTAGCAAAGTATTGATGAAATTTAACAATTCATATTATAACACCTTAACAATGTATCAACTTAAAATACTAGCTACCTAATAAAATTGAAAATTTAAGAGACAGGTTCACAAATCCCTTAAATATATAGGACTTATTGCTTTGCAAAAATGGCAAAGTTTCTTTAAATGGAATCAAAATGCCAGTCAATGTCAATCAAAGCTTTCGCCTCGTCTATACAAAAGCAAAATGGATATACCCACAACAATATTTTTAATTGATGATTACTTCTTATGTTGCATCTTCCACTTAATACATCTTATATTTCAGCATTTAATAATAGCTGCATGTACAATTTACATGAAGGCAATTTTTTAAGATGTTCAAGTTTATTCCAGAATGATATATTCAAACACATTTGTAATAGTTAAAAAATCTTAAGTTGTGATACAAAGAATCTTCTGTGTTTAAGTTTTAACCCTATTCCTAGCTTCCTAACATTACCCCAACCCTAAATCCAATATCCCAAAAGAATAATTGTAACTTATCCCTAGCATCCTAAAAGTCTAACATTAGCTCTACCCCGCCTATTCAAAACCTAAAATACCAAATGACTAACTCTAACTTACCCATAGCTTCATAAATGTCTAACGTTAACCGTTACCCTAAATCTAGAGTCCCAAATTTTTAGCCCAAAACTTAAATCTAGCATCCGTATGTTTAACCCTGAACCTTACAGACATGTTTCATAGCCTCCTAGATATCTACCCCTGAACCTCACAGACATGTTTCATAGCCTCCTAGATGTCTGCCCCTGAACCTCACAGATATGTTTCATAGTCTCCTACATGTCTACCCCTGAACCTCACAGACATATTTCATAGCCTCCTACATGTCTGCCCCTGAACCTCACATCAGACATGTTTGATAGTCTCCTACATGTCTGCCCCTAAACCTCACAGACATGTTTCATAGCCTCCTACATGTCTACCCCTGAACCTCACATCAGACATGTTTCATAGCCTCTTAGATGTCTACCCCTGAACCCCACAGACATGTTTCATAGCCTCCTACATGTCTACCCCTGAACCTCACATCTGACATGTTTCATAGCCTCCTAGATATCTACCCCTGAACCTCACAGACATGTTTCATAGCCTCCTAGATGTCTGCCCCTGAACCTCACAGATATGTTTCATAGTCTCCTACATGTCTACCCCTGAACCTCACAGACATGTTTCATAGCCTCCTACATGTCTGCCCCTGAACCTCACATCAGACATGTTTGATAGTCTCCTACATGTCTACCCCTGAACCTCACATCAGACATGTTTGATAGCCTCCTAGATGTCTACCCCTGAACCCCACAGACATGTTTCATAGCCTCCTACATGTCTACCCCTGAACCTCACAGACATGTTTCATAGCCTCCTACATGTCTGCCCCTGAACCTCACATCAGACATGTTTGATAGTCTCCTACAATGTCTGCCCCTGAACCTCCCAGACATGTTTCATAGCCTCCTACATGTCTGCCCCTGAACCTCACATCAGAGATGTTTGATAGTCTCCTACATGTCTGCCCCTGAACCTCCCAGACATGTTTCATAGTCTCCTACACATCTACCCCTGAACCTCACATCAGACATGTTTGATAGTCTCCTACATGTCTGCCCCTGAACCTCCCAGACATGTTTCATAGTCTCCTACACATCTACCCCTGAACCTCACGTCAGACATGTGTTACGGGTCGAGCTCCCAATGTTAAGGACGAGCTCCCAATGTTACAGGTCTGGTGTCTATATGGTATTAGACACCAAGTACTTAGGCTCTAGTTGTCTAGGAGTAATATTAATTAATGGCTCTAGCCCCCAGTGTTTAGTAATAATACCTATCTTGAACTGCAATACTTAAACACATATAAATGACACTTAACACCTCTGTGTACAACAGAGAGAAATATTTATTTACATAATATATATATATACAAATATAAAATGGCATTGATTACAAACTATGAATATCTTGACAATAATATTCAGCTACAGAACATATAAAATAACGGTGCGTTGTGATCTCGACTTAACGTCTCAATTTCACATTAAGCAACTGGTCCATGTCCTTTCTCCTCGTCGGACCCCTGGCTCCGCCTCCAAAATGCTTATGCGAGACTGACCACCTGTCCGTCTCACTTGACCGCTAACTCTAGTGGGCGTTCCCAGACTTCAAAGTCGTGCCCCCTCAGTTACGTCTTCAGCACTGGTTCTCACTTCGTCACGGCTCAGGGTCATCTTGCCCACTTTTGCCTGTAGAGCACATCTGGTGCTCACTTCAACACTAAGTTGCACTTGGCTATTCTAGCCCTAAGTTACTTCCTTCTCTGGAGGTAACACTACCCTACATTACTATCTTCACTGTAGTCAGGTAAAACTACCCTACCGTACTTGCTGAGAATATAAATACACAAACACATACATATAAATACTAACAGTATATCAATACATCAATCAATCAATACATAAAAGAATAATAACATCTAACTCTAACATACATTTGACTATCCTTATAAGTCTAACAGTCTAACAAACCTGAACCCCTTCAGCAAGGCTCTGTTCCCCACAGTATATCCCCTTAGAACAGAGGTTCCCAATCCTGTGCCCGCGGGCGACATGGCCCCCGCGGAACGATTCGTATGTGCCCGCCACTATTCGACAGAGAGAAAAAAAAATGATGGATTTTCTAAGAAACGTGAGATTGTCCCAGCAATACAAGACTTACAGTTGTCAAATAACACCGTCGTTAGAACAATACATGTAATTTCAACAGACATACAAACTCAGTTAAAGACTGACTTGGAAATATGTGACTGGTTCTCGCTACAATTTGACGAGTCAACAGATATATCAGACACCGCACAGTTAGCAGTTATGGTGAGAATGGTAATTAGTAACTTCACAGTAAAAGAGGATATGTTACAAATATTATCTATGAAAGAACGGACAAGGGATGAGGATATTTATAATATATTTAGAACATACGCCAAGTCAATAAATATGCCTTTACACAAGCTGTCTGTGATAACTATAGATGGGGCACCAGAAATGGTAGGTAAAAACAAAGGATTTATTGCACTCTGCAAGAAGGATGAATCATTTTCAAACTTTATGTCCTACCACTGTATTATCCACCAGGAAGCTCTGTGTTGTAAAATATTGCCATTTGAACACGTTATGAAAATAGTTACAAAAATAATCAATTCTATTCGAGCAGCTCCTTTGCAACTCCGACTTTTCAAGGCCCTGTTATACGATACTAAAGCTAAAGAACATGATCTTATTCTGCATACTGAAGTACGTTGTGTCAGTAAAGGAAATGTTCTTACAAGATTTGTGAGTTTAATTAAAGAAATAAAAACATTTATAAAGGATAAAAATTATTATGAACTAGCTGACTCTATCTGGCTAATTGATTTGGGATTTTTCACAGACATCATGGAAAAACTGAATTCCTTAAATTTGGAGTTGAAGTGGAAAGACAAAAACATATCTAAAATGATAAGCTCTGTAAAGTCATTTAAAGCTAAATTGGATTTGTTGATATCACATCTGCAGATCAATTCTCTCGTGCATTTGCCACATATGAAGAAAATGCTAGGTAACAATGAATTAAATGGGTCATTATTTATTACGCATATTCAAGTGTTAAAAAAACAGTTTGAAGAGAGATTTTTTTCAGTTTACACAAATCGAGCCAATTGTTTCCTTCTGTATCAATCCTTTTACTTGCCAAATAAATGTAATTGAAATGGCTGCATGTATTGCAGATTTTGTTCAAGGTAAGACAGAAGAACTAGAGTTAGAAATTATGGACTTTAAGAATGATATTTTGCTAAAATCTTTCATATCAGAGGACTTGTGGAATACAGTGGACAGAGGAAAGTTCCCATTTTAAAAAAAAACAGCAAATAAAATTGAATCATTTTTGGTTCAACATATTTATGCGAATCATTGTTTTCAAATATGAACTCAATAAAATCAAGATATAGATCTCGGCTCACCGATAAGAATATTTATGATTGTTTGCTAACAGGATTATCGCCATACTTTCCTAATTATGAGGCACTGGCCAATGGTATGCAATGCCAAAGATCACATTGACGTATTGATATTTCTTTTTTTTTAAATCCTTTATATTAACTCGTGGTGTCTGCGGCCGCCCGACCGACCGACCGACCGCCCGCCCTTGTCGCCAAAACTTTTGATCGATTTTTAACCCACTTGCTCGTAAGCTAGCGAGCTGAAATTTTGCAAGCAGTTTTGTACCGATAATAAAAACAATGTATCAAAATTTCAAATCGATCGCATGTACCGTAATTGAATTATTGATTTTTTATATTATTTTATTTATTCCTATGTATCATGCTATTTTTTTAGATAGAGCGTCGCGGTGCGTGTTATATTGAACAACCTTTCTGTCGCGCAATAAGGTGCTTATTTTATTGACAACTCTTTTTATAAACATATTCCTGATCGGTGCGCATTATATTAAACATGTTTTACGACACAACTGCAATTTTGTATTTTTGGATGGTCTTGCGCTGCGTATTATCATGCACATTCTTTTAGTTACTTCTCGTACATAAAAGGATTTATTGTCAAAAACTTGGTTTTTTACTGTTTTTTTTTAAATATAAAATGTTTTCTTTGTATTTGTGTTTTTGTTTACTTTGTTTACGTTTTGTAAATACATTTCTCTGTGTGTATAAAGTAATGGGGGTGAGACTGCAATCAGGCTTTTACATTTACCTCTATGCAATTTTAATAATAATTTAATTATTTTGAAACATGTTTTATTATTATTTAATTTATTTATCAATTAATTATGAATATAAGAAAATAAATTATGGGAAAATGAGAAGACATGGAAGGAGTTTGTCGATTAAAAGTAGATGGTGCCTGCCACCCTACCGATATTTTAGAATGTGCTCTAGAGTACAAAAAGGTTGGGAACCCCTGCCTTAGAAACTAATTCTCAGGGTGACTTGTGATCATCTGGGAGAGAGAATGCCTCATGGTTTCTCCCCAGTATATAAAGGACCGCTCACCCACGCCATCATAGCATCTGCCCTACATTCCTAGTAATTCTATTGGGCGAACCTTTTCCCCGTGACAGCTTTCTCCTGGTTGGTCAAACCCTACATCTCATCGTCTTGGCACGTGATGGACTGTTTCCAGTAGGTACCAATCACGGCCTCATTTGCATAACGTTTCTCCTACTTCGCTTGACCCAAGGTCAACTGCAGCGTTGGTTGGTTCTAACACCTACCCCCAACGGTTCTAAACTCCTAACAGTTCTCAAACAATATATTCAGGTACTTAACAACATGTTTCATAGTCTCCTACATGTCTACATCTGAACCTCACAGACATGTTTCGTAGTCTCCTACATGTCTACCCTGAACCTCACATCAGACATGTTTCATAGCCTCCTACATGTCTGCCCCTGAACCTCACATCAGACATGTTTCATAGCCTCCTACATGTCTGCCCCTGAACCTCACATCAGACATGTTTGATAGTCTCCTACATGTCTGCCCCTCAACATCACATTTCACATGTTTCATAGTCTCATAATGTCTGCCCCTAAACCTCACAGACGTGTTTCATAGTATCCTACATTTCTGCCCCTGAAACTCACAGACGTGCTTCCTAGCCTCCTACATGTCTACATCTGAACCTTACATCAGACATGTTTCAATCACAGAGCAAGTTTGGACAGCACCAGAACATGTGCGGGAACACGGCCAGATGACGTCACAGAAGGGAGACATCTACTCCTATGGTATCATCTTGTTCGAGATTATGTTCAAGAGAAAACCTTACCTGACAGACGAGCACCTGAGGAATGGCACTGAGCCAATCTGGCAAGGTAAATTTACTATAGTGATGTACCTGAAAGACTAGCACATGAGGATTGGCAAAGGTAAATTTTGCAAGGTAAATTTACTATAGTGGTGTATTTGACAGACCTGAGGAAGGGCATCGAGGCAAACTGGCAAGGTAAATTTACTATAGTGGTGTATCTGTGAGATGAGCACCTGAGGATGGCACATAGCCAAACTGGCAAGGTAAATTTACTATAGTGGTGTATCTGAGACACAATCACCTGAGGAATGGCAGATTAGCCAAACTGGCAAGGTAAATTTACTATAGTGATGTATCTGAGACACAATCACCTGAGGAATGGCAGATTAGCCAAACTGGCAAGGTAAATTTACTATAGTGATGTATCTGAGACACAAGCACCTGAGGAATGGCAGATTAGCCAAACTGGCAAGGTAAATTTACTATAGTGATGTATCTGAGACACAATCACCTGAGGAATGGCAGATTAGCCAAACTGGGAAGGTAAATTTACTATAGTGATGTATCTGAGACACAAGCACCTGAGGAATGGCAGATTAGCCAAACTGGCAAGGTAAATTTACTATAGTGATG
This sequence comes from Ampullaceana balthica, assembly GCA_944989445.1. NCBI lineage: Eukaryota > Metazoa > Mollusca > Gastropoda > Lymnaeidae > Ampullaceana > Ampullaceana balthica. The sequence goes on along the minus strand of CALYLW010000014.1, from coordinate 3,389,953 downwards.
TATCTGAGACACAATCACCTGAGGAATGGCAGATTAGCCAAACTGGCAAGGTAAATTTACTATAGTGATGTATCTGAGACACAATCACCCGAGGAATGGCAGATTGGCCAAACTGGCAAGGTAAATTTACTATAGTGATGTATCTGAGACACGATCACCCGAGGAATGTCACAGAGTTCATCCGACTAGCTAAAGTAAGTATGTAGTAGTGTATAAAGAATGTACGAGGAAATTTTTGTTAGACCTAAACGTAGTTTCACTATTTATGAACGACAAGATTTAAATATATGCCCACCTCTTATAGCACTGAATGATATTTACGGTACACGCTTTTATTTAAGTCACACTGTTTGTATCCGTCAAATCTTGTAACGTAAAATTAAACCTTTTCTGATGGTCCTAGAGATCTCAAAACTTTACCATAGATAGATCTTGGATGACAATGCATTGTATCAAAATTTCAGATCGATCGGATGTACCATAATTAAATTTTACATACAAACAATCTAAATATGATATGATACCGTATACAATATTCAGCCACAATTCCAGAATGCGTCTGAAGTTTCCTTTCCAATCAGTCAAAAATATTCAACTTTGCAATAGGTCAAGAAGTCTAAAAATAGCAATCTGACCAAAACCTCAAGATATCTTTTTTTTATTAAATTAATTGTTCTATTAAAGAGATATTCATTAATTCAATAGTTCTAGAGATCTAATAATATTCATGGGTCAAGAGGTATAATGATATTAATTAATTCAATAAATCAAATTATGCAATAATATTTATTAATTCAATAGTTCAAGAGGTTTAATAATGTTAGTCATTCCAAAGGGTTAACATGATTTTAGATATTCTTCTCTTTAAAACACTAACAACAAGTAAATTTTAAGTTCAAATTTTAAAAGAAAAGCAGTTTTGTCTTCTGTAATATTAATGAAATGTCGTTAACTCTTTGATATCATTAAATTTGACTTCTCTGATATAAGTAAAAATGAATTCTCGGGGAAAAAAAAATACAATATGACATCTGTGATGTCATTATATGTAATATCTAAAATTATCATGGCTAAGAAACCTTTCCAATTTCATTTCTTATGAGCTCTCTTATTTCATTAAAATGGGAATTCTTGGATATCATTACGATATGACCTCATAGAAATCATTACATAGGATAACTTTCATATCATGCATGTGACTTCTCATCAGACATCATTATAACATGACTTCTTTTTATAAATAACCAGAGGTGATCAGCTTTGTGAAAGATCCGAACGCTTTTGCTGAGTCGTTAATATCACGGACGGACTCCATCTACACAATCACGGAAGATGAGAGCACAAAGGAAAACAAGACGCAGAACGTTATTGTTAGGAGGAAGGTCAAGGACCAGGTGAATGAGCAGGACATAGACTCAAGCGCGTCAGCCAGAAGTGCGTCTCTTGTACCATCAAAGTAAGCAAGAAAGTTTGTCTGGCACTATTCAGTTGTGGGTCACTTGTACCACAAAAGTCGGCAATGAAACTCCAGATTAAAGGTTTGGGGAAAAAAATATGTATTAAAATTTTATTTCTAAACGTATGTGAAATCTTTTTCATTGAAGCATGTTTTGTTATAAACAGCAATTTATCAAATAGAATTCTCTTTGCTTACATTCACAGGTCAACACAAGGAGACAAAGTGTGCAACAGATTTATTCTAAATGCCGGTGAGATTATTGTTAAACCCTAATCCTAGTTGCAACCGAATGGTGATTAAATAATCCTACTGAGCTTATTTTCAATCCTTCGCTCTAACCATGACTTAACTCTGGGAGAATAGGTGTGTAATTGGTGTTACTCATTGCTACTGAATTTACCTCAAATTATTTCTAATGTTAACGTGTCATATCTCTGAATTATATTTAGTTGATAATCCATGATATATAAGTCTCCGTCCCTCGCGCTTTTAGTTCAGTAGCAAGTGCCCATCTCACATACTTTCAGTGCGTTCAGCTAAGTTACAAGTTCTCATCTCCTATATTTTGTGTGAAGTTAAAAGCTGCCATACCACATAGTTACAGTTAAGTTACAAATCTACATCTCACATACATCTTAATTACTAGTTCCTTTCTCATATACTGTAAGTTAAGTAACAAGCTGCTATATCACTGACTTTCACTGAAGAAGTAAGTTTCATCTCATTTAATATGTACCATTAATGTATTTATTGTTTCTACTGCAAGCTCTTCTACCGGCGGTCAATTTCAAAAACTTGGAGCCCACATCAAAGATGACCAGCAGCCCATCAGCCATGGGCAGTCCTGAATCCCGCACCTTCCAATGCAGGCTGTGTTGTGGGGGCAATTCCGTTAGGCCACACGCCCTTCAACAGCTCCACGAAATGACACCAAGCTTCTTAGAAAACACAAAGGCCACAGACATCACACAAGTGACACCCGCCCCAATCCTCTATTTTTTTCGCCCCGATATCCCGACATCTCGCTCTTTCAACAGTACCAGGAATAGTCTCAATCAGTCTTTCCGGAAATCCATAGACAGTAACGAGATCCCCATGAGTTCCAACAGGCAAGTTTTACTGTAGTTCTCGTCTGTGTTTAAGATGATCAACTGATTATGGACCTATTGAAAATAATTTAAGGAAAGTTATTTTGGGCTGCTCTCACTCTCAATCTTAGTAACATATTCATTCCCACAAAATCTTTCGCCTATTTCGAAATCACTGGTGATCTAGGGCAGTGCTTCTCAAAGTGGTGGTCCGCGAACCAGTGCTAGTCCGTGGGCCATCCGCTGCCGGTCCGCAGAAGTTATCAAGTAAGGACATAAAAATATAAGTATAATCCCTTATTTGCAAGCATTCATATTAACCCTATAGAATGTGTCAATTGTTCGTTAATAAGAACATAAAATGAAACAAAGAAAATCAAATAATTAATATTTCACTACCACATCAGTACAGTGAAAATAATTCACCGGTCGCTGGTTCAATGGAAAAATTCCTGCCGGTCCAGTCGTACTAAAAAGTTTGAGAAGCACTGATCTAGGATACAGATCAGGGCATCAACTCAGGGAGTAAAAGTTACCCTTGGTTTATATACCTTTAGAAAACGTACGGGGCCCTCCAATATGACGTCACAAAGCTTTGACAAAAAAAAGCGGTATTTTCTATTTGAAAAATAGCATAATTCTAATCACTTTTTTGTCATTTAAGTATGTATTTAGTGTAAGGTTGCACTCTAATATCGTAACACGCGTTAAGCCATGTAAAACGACATAAAATAAATTGTAAGAAATCAAATATTTAAGGTTTATTTATATATCACACCTTTATTTAAAGTTGCGAGTTTTGATGCGACGTCACATTTCTCAAACACGCCCCTCCCCCTCGTCACACATCTTCACAAATGTTTGGACCCCCCCCCCACCTCCACTCGAAGTGCGTGACGTCATTTATGGAAGGCCCCTATACGGATTTGAACACGTTAGTGTATCATTTAAGACTTTTTGAACAGCTTACCCAGGGACTTGACATGCACAAAACATGGTGATAACGAGGCCAAGGTCGTGCAACTAATGAGGTCCTGCTGGGCTGAGAATCCAGTCAACAGGCCGTCTGCCGATTCTATCATCAAGCGGATTAGGAATTTGACGTCTGGAAGGTGGGTCATTTTGTTTCAGTGGTGGGTCATTGTGTTTCAGTGGTGGGTCATCGTGTTTCAGTGGTGGGTCATTGTGTTTCAGTGGTGGGTCATCGTGTTTCAGTGGTGGGTCATCGTGTTTCAGTGGTGGGTCATTGTGTTTCAGTGGTTGGTCATTGTGTTTTAGAGGTGGGTCATTGTGTTTCAGTGGCTGGTCATTGTGTTTTAGAGGTGGGTCATTGTGTTTCAGTGGTGGGTCATTGTGTTTCAGTGGTGGGTCATTGTGTTTCAGTGGTGGGTCATTGTGTTTCAGTGGTGGGTCATTGTGTTTCAGTGGTGGGTCATTGTGTTTTAGAGGTGGGTCATTGTTTTATAGAGGTGGGTTCTCATGTTAAATAAGTAAGGCCCCATCCTATGACCATGTTTCCAAATCCCATCTTATTGTTATAAATATGTGAAACATCATGTTACATGTAGATAGTTGTGGAAAATGATTATGATTTATGTTTAGGTAATTTTATAGTTTTTTGGTTGCTTATCTTGTTTTTTTTTATTATTATTAATTTATTATTTTTTTACAGAGCATATTATTTTAGCGAGTTACCATTCTATTGGGATATGGGGTCGTCCATAAATGACGTCACGCACCTAGGGGGGAGGGGGTCACACTTTTGTGACGAGGGGGAGGGAGGGGGATTGAAGAAATGTGACGTCACATCAAAAGGGTAACTTTAAATAAAACTTCCACTGAAATATTTGGTCGCTTACAATTTATTTAATAACTTTTTAATTTTTTTTCTTTTTCTTTTTTTTTAAATCAGTGCTTCTCAATGTGCCGGTCGTAGGCAATCAGACGCTGGTTGACGTAAGCTATCAAGACACGAAAATTAAAATTTATTATAATCCTTAAGTTTGAGAACCCCCAAGATAACGTATAAAATTGTTACCCTGCTTCGTTTGATGTTGACATCAAAGCATTTGTGATGTAACCTCAGCTCCGTTGGTTCTCTCACGGCAGGCGACTTTTTTGCCCGTTACCCCAAAATAGACAAGTTTTTGTGTGCGTTATGCCCCCCCCCCAAACCCCGAGACTCTAGGTCCTGCTCACATGTCTCGGGGATTTGAGGGAGCGTCGTTAGCCCCCCCCCCTCCCCGAAAATGCTACTGGTGAGTTTTACAAGCAAGTGTCTAAAAATGATCTGAATAGGATTATGTGTATATATTTTAAGTCAAAACGACACGAAATGTCATTTTTCTTTAAAAGGGTGGGGGGAATCTTTTTGATAGAATTATAAACGTTTTAAGTTTGATATAATTGTTCGATTGGTTTGTGGTCAAACGCCCCTGGCCATTCTAGATATAATGATAAATGAGCCCATTTAAAATTAGTCAAGTATTCATTAACTTTATTGAATGCATCAAATTCTTGACATCACAATTCGAGAGGAGCACAAAACAACGGTTCTTCTTAGCTCAGTTTTTAAGGCATTAATTTTAAATATCACAGAAAGGATACTTTTTACAGTCAAATCATGGGGATTAATATTATTCCTATTGTCACTTGTGTCAATATAAATGAAAGTAGGGTGGATTTAGGTGTCTTCGTATAGTACGTAGGTAAGAAATCTACATAGTTGTCAAATTTTAAAAATGCATTTTCTGGTAGGAACCGGTTCAATAATGGACATATGTTTCGAGCGTATACGTACACATGACGTATTTAATATATATAGTCGATGGTAGTGGATGTTATATGTCCCAAATAAGTCTGCATTACCCCCAAAAATTCCCTTTTGACCCCAGATTAAGTTATTTACCCCCAATTCGCAGACATCTTTCTTACGGGATGCCCGTCAGTCAATTGAGGGATTTTTTTAAAATTACATTTTAAAAATATTATTTTTAAATAAAAAATTTTCTAAGCAAAGACGTTAACTGTGATGATTTATAGTCAATGCTTAATTTGTATGCATTAAATTAAATGCAATCTAAGGATGTTAACACAGTTCGTTTTCTGAAGACCGGTTAAACTTAAACGTTTAAAAAAACGCGGGTTAAAATATTACAATGTAGACTTTCACTAAATAAATAATAAATGCTTAAATGACAATAAAAGTGATTTCAAACATACTTATTTGCATATAGAAAATAGTTTGCTTTGTGACGTATTTTTAGAGGGGGTCTAACTTTTTGTGACGACGCGTGACGAGGGGGGAGGGGGTAAAAAATCGGCCAAAATCGCGTGACATATTGTAAGGACCATTCATCTCTGACCGCAGGTCACTGTCTGACAACATTGAGCAGATAATGACACGCTACAGTGAACAGCTAGAGGACACGGTCAATGAAAGGACAAGGAGGTTGGAAGAGGAAAAGGCTAAATACCTCCGTGTGTTATGTGAGGTCATTCCTCAGTGAGTTTATGTATATCTGGTTTATTTTAGTCATTGGATGAGATAAAAGAGAACAAGATGAACAATAAGCATTGCTGGTAGATTTTAATCAATTATTGAGATACAAGGATTGCAAGATGCACACTAGGCCTAATCCTTATATTGCTCTTAGATTTTAGTCAATCATTAAGATACACTGATAATCATAGCCATTACATACCTGTTATTAGGGCCAAGATGCACACAAAAAGCCTAATCTATATGAAGGTTGTAGTTTTTATTCAATTTGAGCAATCACGCTTAACCTTAACATACTGGTAGAGTTTTGTCAATTAAACCAAACATATCTGATAGTTTAATCAATTTCAATGTTCATGGTAGAGTTTTTGTCAATTAATTCTAACCTTACCAGTAGAGTTTTTTCCATTAATTACCTACGCTGAACCCTTACATCTCTGGTTTATCCATATTTGGTTTATCTTTAGCATCAAATTTCAATAAGTAAAATTTTGTTACATTTAATTATTTTGTAAATGTGTCATCAGGAAGTACGTGGGAGCACTTGTGTCTGGAGGAAGAGTTGAAGCTGAATCATTTCCCAACGTGACCATTTTCTTTAGTGATATTGTTGGTTTTACAAGTATATGTGGCAAATGTTCGCCTCAAGAGGTGAGCTTTCGTGATCATATTCTTTAGTGATATTGTTGGTATTACAAGTATATGTAGCAAATGCTCGTCTCGGGAGGTGAGCTTTCGTGACCATATTCTTTAGTGATATTGGTTTTACAAGTATATGTGGCAAATGTGAGCGTTAAAGCAATTATAATAAAATTTAAGTGTTTTTGCAAGCGAGGGCGTTTGATTCTGTTGAGTTTAAATATCTTACAACATATTTTTTATTAAAGAAATCTGGTATTGAAAAAATTCATAAGCTTCTACTAAAACTTTTGTTTCTTAAAATATTGAGTTATAAATATGATGGCTAAACACTGCTCTTTAAAATAAATTTTCTACGGGTCTTTAATTGTAAATGAAAATGACAATTTTGATTGAAGCAAATGGATTTTATGAGATATGGTTGTATTAAATATGTTTTTTTGAAATATGAATTGTATGATAATTGGTTGTATGAAATATGGGTTGTATGATATAAGTGCATATGAGATCTGCGAATTGTTAAGGACGAGCTCCCAATGTTAAGGACGAGCTCCCAATGTTAAGGACTGATGTCTATATGGTATTAGACACCAAGGACCAAGTACTTAGGCTCTAGTTGTCTAGGGTAATATTAATTAATGGCTCTAGCCCCCAGTGTTTAGTAATAATACCTATCTTGAACTGCAATACTTAAACACATATAAATGACACTTAACACCTCTGTGTACAACAGAGAGAAATATTTATTTACATAAAATATATATATGCAAATATAAAATGGCATTGATTACAAACTATGAATATCTTGACAATAATATTCAGCTACAGAACATATAAAATAACGGTGCGTTGTGATCTCGACTTAACGTCTCAATTTCACATTAAGCAACTGGTCCATGTCCTTTCTCCTGGTCAGACCCCTGGCTCCGCCTCCAAAATGCTTATGCGAGACTAACCACCTGTCCGTCTCGCTTGACCGCTAACTCTAGTGGGCGTTCCCAGACTTCAAAGTCGTGCCCCCTCAGTTACGTCTTCAGCACTGGTTCTCACTTCGTCACGGCTCAGGGTCGTCTTGCCCACTTTTGCCTGTAGAGCACATCTGGTGCTGACTTCAACACTAAGTTGTTCTTGGCTATTCTAGAAAAAAGAAACTTCCGGTTGTTCAAAATGGCGGAACCTAAATTTCTCTGCTGTCATTAAAAGACAAAAATAATCAAGCGCTGGAGAAATATACAACATACAAATGTAAATTGAGGAAAATTAAAGATATGAAGGAACTGATCTTCAAATTGAATTCCCTCTATGCTCTTCTGGTTGTATTTTACTTGGAATTGTCATTTTGTGGCTGTTAATACTATTAATATTAATCCGGAAGTTGTCTCACAGCTATCACCAGTGGCTCATAGAAACTGCAACGTGCGCAGTGGCCACACCCCGGGCAACGGCTTTGAATGGCTGGCTAAACCTGGTGAGGGTAGCCGACGGGTCTCAAACCCTCGGTGATCTAGATATGTCTATCTATGCACGTGAAGACTGGATTCGGTGGACAGAGCGGAGGAACCACTAGTTGGTCAACGGTCAAAAAGGCGAATCTCAGCAAAGCGTTGTGGAACGCTAAGGGCATGACAAGACACACAGGACGTCATGGCCATCCACTGCACCCGTCTCCATCACCAGCCGTCTCGACTTAGTCCTGCCGCTGGATAAGATGGCCTCGGGCGAGAGAGTGAGATCGACGAACTGCGCAACTCCTTCTCACTTAAATCCAAGTCACCGCGCAAGTCACTTTTGTCATCCATCCCATACCAGCGGTCGAAACAAAAAGAAGAAAACGAGGATATTTCCTCTCATATTGGGCGCATGGAATGTGCGCACACTCCTGGACAGAGACGATGCAGACAGACCTCAGAGGAGAACAGCCCTGATTGGTAAAGAACTCGCTAGATATGGCATCGACGTCGCAGCCCTGAGCGAGACCAGGCTCGCGGGAGAAGGAGAGCTCTGTGAAAGAGGATCTGGTTACACATTTTACTGGAGTGGCAGACCCAGCGAGGAGCGACGTGAGGCAGGCGTTGGGTTTGCAGTTAAGACAACTCTTGTCGGAAAGCTGGCTGGACTTCCCAAGGGAGTGAACGACAGGCTCATGACCATGAAACTCCCACTGGCTGGAAAGAAGCACCTCACCATCATCAGTGCCTACGCTCCAACCATGACTAATCCAGATGACGTAAAGGCAAAGTTTTACGAAGAACTTCACACTGTCATTGCCGACGTTCCAAAGGCGGACAAACTCATCTTGCTAGGTGACTTCAACGCAAGAGTTGGCAAGGACAACGTTGCCTGGGAAGGAGTCCTTGGACACCATGGAGTGGGTCAATGCAACAGCAACGGTCTTCTTTTACTCCAGACCTGCGCTGAACTTGAACTGCTGATCACCAACACGATCTTCCGCCTCCCCACTCGTAACCGGACGTCATGGATGCACCCCCGATCGAAGCACTGGCATCTTATTGACTACGTCATCGTGAGGAAGAGGGACAGGCAGGATGTACGAGTTACCAAATCCATGTGCGGCGCTGAATGCTGGACAGACCACCGCCTCATCATCACCAAGCTCAACATCCGCATTCAGCCTAAACGACGCCCGCAAGGGAAGAAGGCCCCGAAACGGCTTAATGTTGCCAAACTGAATACCGACAGCTGCAAACAGTCCTTTGTAGATGCTCTGGAAAAGTGCTTGAAATCCACCTCTCCGGGAAACCAGAGCGTGGAGGCAGACTGGGCATCACTCAGAGAGCTGATTTACTCCACAGCTACAGAGACCCTGGGGCCCCAGACCAGGAAACATAAGGACTGGTTCGATGAGAACTCCGAAGACATCAAGCAGTTATTGGATGAGAAACACCACCTTCACCAAGCATACATCAATAACCCCAAGTCCACGGCAAGGAGAGATGCACTCAACAACATACGCAAGACTGTTCAGCAGAAGCTCCGTCAGATGCAGGACGATTGGCTCGGCAACAAAGCTGACGAGATCCAAGGCTATGCAGACAGGCGTGACTATAAAAACTTCTACGACGCCTTGAAAGAAGTATATGGCCCCACGCCCTCAGGATCAAGCCCCCTCCTCAGCGCAGACGGTAACACTCTAATCACAGACAAAGAGAAGATCTTGGAGAGATGGGTCGAACATTTCGATGACGTCCTAAATCGCCCTTCGACAATCAACGACGAAGCCATCAATCGTCTACCCCAAGTGCCCACAAACAAAGCACTGGATGACCCACCAACCTTGCTCGAGACCCAGAAAGCAATCTATCTTATCTCCAGTGGCAAAGCACCTGGCTCTGACGCCATACCAGCTGAGGTCTACAAGGAGGGGGGAACAGCCCTGACTGAAAGGCTCCATGAGCTGTTTCTCTTAATATGGAAGCAAGAGACGATCCCGCAGGACTTCAAAGATGCCACCATCATACATCTATATAAGCGAAAAGGAAGTAGACAGGCTTGTGACAACCACAGAGGCATATCCCTGCTTTCTATTGCAGGAAAGATCCTCGCCAGAATCCTGCTCAACCGCCTCACAGTGCACCTTGACCAAGGACTCCTGCCTGAAAGTCAGTGTGGATTCCGAAAAGAGCGAGGAACCATCGACATGGTGTTCGCTGCCAGGCAGCTGCTGGAGAAATGTCAGGAGCAGAACTCTGATCTGTTCTCCACCTATGTCGACCTGACCAAGGCCTTTGACACTGTTGGCAGAGAGGGTCTGTGGAAGATCATGGCCAAGTACGGTTGCCCAAGGAAATTCATCGTCTTGGTGCAACAATTCCATGAAGGCATGCAGGCCAGAGTCCAGGACAGCGGGGAGTTTTCTGATCCTTTCCCAGTCACAAACGGAGTCAAGCAGGGCTGCGTCCTGGCACCAACACTGTTTAGCCTCATGTTTTCCGCCATGCTGACAGAGGCCTTCAGAGACGAGGATGTTGGTGTCAACCTGAAATACCGCACAGATGGCAAGCTGTTCAACCTTCGGAGGCTCCAGGCAAAAACCAAGGTTATGACAGACATCATCAGAGACCTGCTGTTCGCTGATGACTGTGCCCTCAACGCTGTCTCAGAAGCCGACATGCAACGCAGTGTAAACCTGTTCTCCAGTGCCTGCACAAACTTTGGTCTGTCAATCAACACCAAGAAGACTGAGGTCCTCCATCAGCCTGCGCCTGGAAGACCCTACGTAGAGCCCAACATCACTGTCAACGGCCAGAGACTCAATACAGTGCACCGGTTCACATACCTAGGCAGCACACTGTCTCAAAATGTCACCATCGATGACGAAGTGAACGTCAGAATTGCCAGAGCCAGCTCCACTTTTGGCAGGTTGTACCCTAATGTCTGGAACAGAAGAGGCATTACCATCCAGACCAAGCTGAAAGTGTACAGGGCAGTGGTGCTCCCCACACTGCTTTATGCTTGTGAAACTTGGACTGTTTATCAGCGCCATGCAAGAAAGCTGAACCACTTTCATATAACAAGCCTCAGGAAGATTCTCGGCATAAAGTGGCAGAACAAAATTCCAGACACAGTGGTACTGACCAAGGCAGGTCTCCCCAGCATCTTCACCCTCCTGATGCAGTCCCAGCTTCGCTGGGCAGGGCACGTTGTCCGAATGCCAGACGAGAGACTGCCAAAGAGAATCTTCTATGGTGAGCTCCAGTATGGCCAGCGGTCCCACGGTGGGCAAAAGAAACGCTTCAAAGACACACTGAAAGCCTCAATGAAAGCGTTTGCCATAAATCCAGACACGTGGGAACGAGCTGCAATGGACCGATCCACCTGGCGCTCTTCCATCCACGAAGGTGCCAGGTCATGTGAGGCAAACCGGATTACCGCCGCAGAAAAGAAGAGGCAAGCCCGAAAGGCCCATGCTGTCAACCCTCCAGGAGATGTCGCACTCGCCCCCTGTCCCTTCTGTTCCCGAACCTTTCGTGCAAGGATCGGCCTAATCAGCCATCTGCGCACGCACAGAAAACCCTCGGATGACTAGAGTGGTCCTCGTCGTATCGACGGACGAACGAACAGCCCTAAGTTACTTCCTTCTCTGTAGGCAGGTAACACTACCCTACCGTACTTCCTTCACAGTAGGCAGGTACACTACCCTACCGTACCTTTCGTCTCTGTAGATATCTTATCTTATCTTATCTATACAGACGCTCCTTCTATGCAGAAGATAGTTGCGTCCACAGACCATGACAGATGATCTGTTGGCAAGTGATGCAGCATTCACAGGCCACGGCTTTGTGGGTTCCACGCATTACCCAGCCGCCTAACTACATGTAGTGTTAGGTACCCATTCGGAGCGGGGTGACTCAGGGACCCTTGCCTTCACACGGATTCGAACCCGTGACCATCGGTACGACAGTCCAGTGCGCTGCCACTCGACCACCGCGTCCCCTATCCTACAGTACTTTCTTCACAGTAGGCAGGTACCCTACAATATTTGCTAAAAATACAAATACACATACATATATAGACTAAGAATATAATATATCAATACATCAATCAATCAATACATAAAAGAATAATAACATCTAACTCTAACATACATTTGACTATCCTTATAAGTCTAACAGTCTAACAAACCTGAACTCCTTCAGCAAGGCTCTGTTCCCCACAGTATATCCCTTAGAACCTAAGGATGGCCATCCCCAGTAAAAGTACAGTAGCATATGGCTATGGAGTTCTTGTTATTCTGAATATGAAAGAAAGAAAAAAAAATTAAACTAAAGAAAATGAGAGTAACCCATGATAACATCAGAAACTAAATGAGATAATGTAATTTCTTCATAATCTATGACAGAAAATACTAACTTACAATAAAACAGGAAAGCAGTCCATTCTACCAGAGAGTAGCATGGACAGCTTTTCCTTAATGTTCTTCTGACATAGAATAGAAACTGTCTCAAAAAAATCGTGGACACGGTTGGTAGTTCTGGCTCCTCAAGCAGCACATCATCCTCGTCTATAAGTAGATTAAACACATCCTCCTCTCTCGTCAGTATCAGTCCAGGGTGTTTGTTGATCTCCTCCGCCTCCAGGCTGGCTATGCATGTCCTCATGGGTGATATCTGTTCATTAAACATTATAAAAAATTCATTAAACATTTTACAAAATAAAGAAAAGGCTAAAGACAATACCATAATCAAGTGGCTTTAAAAAAAAAGACAAAGTTCAAGATATTTAAGTGCAGAAATTATGTCGACAAAATTAATATACTCACAGTCTCCAAATGCTTTAAGCCCCTTGAGTCATCCAGGGTCAGGTCAAAAGTTTTCCAAAAAGACTTAATAATCCAAGTGACAGGAAGATAAACAAATGACAAATGGTAATAGTGAAAAAAAATTATGAAAGTAATCAATTCCTTATCTTAAAAATAACTGCCGGGTAAAAAAGTTAAAAGCAATTACAAAAATAAATTTAATGAGTACAGTAAAACTACTTTGAGCTTGGGTTGGTAACTAATACAAACTATGATTCTTGTTTGAACAAATTAATTCGGTATTATTATAGTCTTTCATTACAATTGATCTAGCTATTTTATGAAAACTTACTTTTTTTCTTTTACAAATATTTTGTTTTATCTGTACAAAATCTCCAAATATCATTTAATTAAACATGTCTTAAATTCATTTAGACTATTCTACTTTAAACTGAATATAATCAAATAACTCAATCTCCCTGTGTTAAAATAATATTTTTTTAAAAAGATGGCCGCCATTTATCCGATTACAAAAAATTACATGGTTTATCACCTGGTGAACCTTATTATTAATTTTCCAAGCGGTCGGTGATGTTTAAAATAAAATGCATTAGATCAGAAAATGAATACGCTTTCTATACAATACAAGATCTACCCTATACAGTCATAAATAAGGGGAAATTTGACAGAGTTTCCACTTACCAAAAGTATAAGCTCCAATTGTTCATCGAAAGAATGGTCAAAATGACACAATATTTACACCCTCGTGATCGCAGGTTGTTTTTTTTTGTTTTTTTTTAAATATGACATACATTTATTAAAAACAGCCTCGCTGATGATTGATACAACAGTTCTTGTGACAAGTATGCAAATGGAAGAATTTTAGTATTTTAAAAAAATAATTATGATAAAATATTTGGAGAACTGTTGCTGTTAATGATATTTGTTAGTTTTGGTTTTAAAAAATTGATAATCAATCCAGGTTTTTAAAAACCTTTGTGGGACATTTATCAGGCAATTACCTATTATCTCTTTATACATGTAAACAGTGATTCTCTTGATTAAAAAAAATGCAAAGAACCTACATGTGTTACAAAGCTATAAAGAAAAAATAGAATACCTATAAGTAGGTTGCATATTCTAAATAATAAATAAAGCAATTAAAAATAAATAATGTTAATAATATTTACCATTTTCAAATAACAACATGTAATTATTCGACAAACATTTGTGAATTACATACATCAAATCTTGTTAACCTCAAAGCATTTATAAAGTAAAAGTTAATGTAGAGGCATTTAAAGTATATAGGTACAAAGTAACTTAATGAGGCCTTCAATTAATAACAAGACTCATGACACAGGGTAAACTATTAGTATAAGGAAGGATACAACATGTTAGCATTATACTAAATAAAGTTGTTTTATTTATATTATTTTCAATGAACAAAACAAACAACTCACAGCTTGTTTTTAATTATATAATAATTGTATTTTTTTAAAAAGGCTAGTTATAAAAGTTGTTAAGAGGCTGGAACAGCTGTTTTATTCTTTTTGGATGAAACAGGTATTTTGGGTTCTCCAATTTGTTCTTTAGGAACCTCTGGTAATTCAACATCTTCATCAGAAGCACCTTCAGTCTGCTTTATAATTTCATCAAGCTCAGCTAGGACATCACTTTCATCTTGTGCTGACAAACCCCCAGACAGAAGCTCATCAATCTCTCTCTGTTTCTCAATGCCCTCACTTGTTTCTTCCATGATTTGTTCAATATCTTCAAGAGATAAAATCTAATGCATCTTTTTGAGGGAGGCATTTCCTATCTGTAACCCTTTGATAACCTCATGTTCTACCTCAGCATACTCTAAATCATGGACTAATTTTTCAATGTTGTCTAGTTGAATATCAGTTTTTGACAATAAACTTTCTTGAAATTTCTTTTTCCTCAGCATTAACTTTGCTTTATCTTTTTTGCCTGCTTTAAGTAATGCTCGAGTAACTTCCCTGTCCCTCTCCAACTGAACAGTTATTTTCTTTTGATACTGTTTCAACTTATCTCTCTGTTGCTTGAGTTGAAGAATAGCTTTATCCTGCTCCTTCACCCTCGACGCTTTAGTTTTCTTCTTCAATATATTCCGCATTTTTCCTTTGATGATTACAGTTAAGTTTATTTCATACTATAGTATTAATATTCACTAACTTTTAAAAATAAAACAGAAAGATGGACAACTTTAAAACCAAATGAAACTCTTTTTGACTATGACTCTGTTTCCGACCATTGAACGCCATTTTCGGATTCCGGAAATTCAGGGTGACCTGTGATATCTGGGAAAGAGAATGCCTCGTGTTTTCTCCCCAGTATATAAAGGACCGCTCACCCACGCCATCATAGCATCTGCCCTACATTCCTAGTAATTCTATTGGGCGAACCTTTGCCCCATGGCTGGTGCATGTGACAACTTTCTCCTGGTTGGTCAAACCCTAAGTCTCATCCTCTTGGCACGTGATGGACTGTTTCCAGTAGGTACCAATCACGGCCTCATTTGCATAACTCGCTTGACCCAAGGTCAACTGTAGCGTTGGTTGGTTCTAACCCCTATCCCCAACGGTTCTAAACTTCTAACAATTCTCAAACAATATATTCAGGTACTTAACACGATTGTATGAAATATTGGGTTGTATGGTAAAGGTTCATATGAGATCTGCGATTGTATGATATATTGGGTTGTATGAGATACGATATGGATTATACAAGTTAAGGAAATGTAAGAGAAAATTGAGAACAATATTTTGGGGCTGTATGAGTTACCATGTTTATTAGATCTTGGGCTCTATAAACAACCGTGTACTTAGGGGCCATCCATAAAGTACGTCACACTCCAGAGATGGGGGAGGGGGTGTAAGAAAGTGTGACAGTTTGTGACAGGGGGAGGGGGGGGTCTCGCCATGTGTGACGTCACGGTGTTTTATATTACATTTTAATTATTTTGTTAATAAAAAAACACATTTTTGATCGAAAGTTTGATGTCCAAGATTTGTGACAGTTTGTGACGGGGGGAGGGGGGGAGTTAAAAATTGTCAAAAACAGCGTGACGTACTTTATGGACGACCCCTTAAGCTATCCAGAAATCAAATAGAATTTACTTCGTCATCTACATTTTATGATCCATCGATATAAAATTGTATTTTAAAAAATAAATCAATGTTGTGATTAGAAAATTGGTTACTTATAGTTTTAAAGACATTAACGGGATTATCAGAATATATTTTTAATGATATTTAATATCTAAATTAAATGAAAGTATTTTCATTAAGGTGCTGAACTTTTTGAACGACTTGTACACACGATTTGATGTAGTGCTCAACAATTACAATGTCTATAAGGTAATGCTAACACTTTATAGTTTATTGTCAACTATTATAAGTTTGTCAACAAATAATGTTGTAAAATGTTGATTATTAAAAAAAATTAATGATCACCCCTAATCTTAACCCTCATCTTAGCATTACCCTAACCTGTTAGTAGGAAAGCAGTAAAACATAACTGCCAATTTCTTTTATTTTGCTTAATTTGTCAAAACAAAGTAACAAAGCTCTGTAATAAGCAACAATAATTTTCTCCTTAGGTTGAAACAATTGGTGACGCCTACATGGTAGCCGCAGGAATTCCAGAACAAATTCCCGATCATGCGCAGCAAATAGCGCACATGGCCTTACACTTTCTCAACGTTAGCCGCGATGTCAGGGCGCCGTACATAGATAAAGATGGTGTTAAGACAACCAGGGGTCTGAAGCTGAGGATTGGGTTAAACTCTGGTGTGTTATTTTAAAAGTAACTGTATGTCTTTTTGACAGGTACTCAATGTTCCCTCTAAGTTTATTGATTCATGTGGGGAACAAATGACGCTCATGTGTAAAGTCAAAGTGGTACAGAATCATTTTTTTTTCTTCAAATTTTAATGCCAAAAACACAGAACTAGCACTCACTAAACCATTTTCTGCATGAAACCATTTTATCTGACATCACATAAATAAAATGAGTCTATGTGAAACGAATTATTCTATCGAGAATGGACCAGACGACATTTTAATGGATTTAAAATAGGGCTGTTAACGATTAATTTAAATTAAATCGTTAACTTTTGAAAAATTAACGATTAAATAATCTTTAATTTCGATTAAAGCCAAAAATTGAAATTTATGGTGTCATAAGTAACATTTATTAAAATACTTGTCGAAAATCGAAATATCACTGGAATGTCTTCTTCATAATTTATATGACATCTTTTAACCAACAACGCAAACAGGCAAGTGTATTGACATTATTTGGTTCAAGTGATGATCGGGTCTTATTGACAATATAACCAGCCGAGCTGAATAATCGTTCACATATCTTTAGATCAGGGGTCTAAAACACGCGGCCCGCGGGCCAATTGCGACCCGCTTGTGTCCCCCACTTGATATCCGAGTTCAGTGCAAGTGCGGCCCGCCGTGGCGATAAAGAAGAAAATATATTTTTAAAAAAATTAAAGTAACATATTTTAAAACTGTAATTGGAATTTTTTTTTCTTTGGCCTTCCAGGACCCTTTTTTCTAGAGAATAAAGTTTTATTGGTTAGATTGTTTTTATCTAATTTGTTTAACTCTTTCCCCCTTGGAGTTGCCGCGCGTCGCCTCTATCGGTAGACCCTTACAGTCGCCGAGCGTCGCCGATTTTGGGTTGTTTCGTTTGCAGAGCCGATCCAACTTTTTAAGTAGCTAATTTATACTATTTTTAACAAGTATATATAAAATCCTTCCAATTAACAGTGGGCGTATGAAGAGAAAGATTGAAGACGAGCATAGAATATTTAAAAAAAGTGAGAAACTGAATAAAGTAGTATCAGTAGATGGCTGTATCTCTCACAAAGCTGACTTGCTTTATGGTGTGCCGCAGGGCTCTGTTTTGGGTCCGGTACTTTTTGTACTGTATACAAGACCGCTACTTCTACTGCTTGAAAAGCATTCAGTTAAAAGCCAATCATTTGCAGATGATACTCAACTATATACTCACACTGATCCCTCTAATATGGACTCCGGTGTCCAATTGTTGCAGGATTGCATTGGTGAAGTGAAGTCTTGGATGACGTTAAGCAAACTCAAGCTGAATGATGACAAGACTGAAGCACTTCTATTTTGCAACAATAAATCACGCAGTACTTTGTCTCTTCCGAAGTCAATTCACGTAGCCAGTTCGGATATTCTGTTCACAACATCGACTAGGAATCTTGGCTACATTATTTCTGACATGTCTATTAACAACTTCATCAATCACATCTGTCGCTCTGCCTACACTGCCATTCGTCAGATCAGCTCAATCCGTCATTACTTAACAGTTAGTGCCACAAAAACACTAGTCTGTGCTCTTGTACTGGCTCGTATGGATTACTGCAATTCTCTTTTGTCTGGTGTGCCAAAACAATGCATTGAAAGAATACAGAAAGTTCAAAATTCAGCTGCCAGACTGGTGCTCAAGGCAAAAAAACATGACCATGTTACTCCACTTCTTCGCTCACTTCATTGGCTGCCTATACAAGCCCGTATTGATTACAAACTGGCCGTTCTCTGTCACAATTTCTTTTCGGACTCATGCCCATCGTATCTTACTGAACTTTTGTCGGTCTACTCACCCACTCGCAAGCTAAGATCTTCTGCAGACACACGCGTTCTCTCTGTTCCTACGACACGCACCAAAACGTTTGGTGAAAGGTCATTCTCTTTTTGTGCAGCCAAACAATGGAATTCTCTACCATTACACATACGTAGTATTCAAACAACCAAGTCTTTCAAGACTGCACTTAAGACACATCTTTTCACAACTTATTTTTAAAATTGATGAAACAGCATTTCTTGTAAATGATTAACGTAGCTTATGTATAATGTATTGTAATTTTTTGTGTTTGTTGTGATATGAAAGTTAATTTAATACTTATAAGTATGTTATTTCTTTCATGTAAAGCGCTGTGAGCCCAGTTCCTTACTGGAATACAGCGCTATATAAATAATCAATTTATTATTATTATTATTATTATTAATTTTCTATTGAGCACATGGGTACCCCGATATGTCTTATTTGCACAGAGAAAGTTGCAGTGCACAAAGAATACAACATAAAATGTTATTAAGTTATTACACAATTAGGCACGCTGAGGAATATTCAAAATACAAAAGAAAATGATAGAGAGGCCCGGAACAGCAGTCTTAAAGCATGGCTAACAAGGTAGCAACATTTTTTCAAGAAAGCATGCAAAGATAGTGATTCAGCTGTCGGAGCCAGCTCTGTAGTGAGTGAGATGATTGTGTCGGAGCCAGCTATGTAGTGAGTGAGATGATTGTGTCGGAGCCAGCTATGTAGTGAGTGAGATGATTGTGTCGGAGCCAGCTATGTAGTGAGTGAGATGATTGTGTCGGAGCCAGCTATGTAGTGAGTGAGGGGATTGTTAAGGCCATTCACAGATGGCGAACTTATCAATAGTGTATATGTTACAGGCTGCAAGTATTGTCTGTCCAGAAAAGAAGGGTCAGTTTAGCAACATCAGTCTTTCAGCCAACACATCGGCAGAGCGCACTATTGAGCTGTCAAAAAAAACATATACAATCAACTGCAAGAGAAGGCCAAACAATTCAGTGCGTACTCAGTCGCTCTTGATGAGAGCACAGACATCACTGACACTGCACAACTGCCAATCTGTATCAGTGGTATTGATGACAATTTTGAAGTGATAGAGGAGTTGCTCACAGTGATGTCAATGCATGGTCAGACCACCGGTAAGGACATATTCCGGCAGCTGTGTAATGCCATTGTGGATGCCGGTTTACCATGGCAGAAGGATGGCTGTTCCTGTGCTAAGTGATCCCAAATGGCTCATGGACTTAGCTTTTCTTGTTTACATCACACATGAGCTGAATTTACTGAACAAGAAGTTACAAGGACAGGAGCAGCTTGTTAGTGCTGCCTATGAAAATGTGAGAGCATTTTCCACAAAACTTGTTTTATGGAAAGCCCAGCTCTCTCGGAAAAATTTCTGCCATGCAAGACACTTGTGGATGTGGACATGCCATTCGATGGTAAGGAATATATTCATGCCATTGAAAAGCTACAGGAAGAATTTGATCATCGATTTGCAGACTTTAAGAATCACAAAGCTACTTTTAAAATGTTTGCTGACCCCTTCTCTTTCGATGTCCAAGATGCCCCTCCTGTGTTGCAGATGGAACTCATCGACTTGCAGTGCAACTCTCATCTGAAAGCTAAGTTCAGGGAGGTGAATGGAAAAGCAGACAAGCTTGGACAATTTTTAAGAAAATTTTCCCCAACTTTCCCTGAACTTTCCAGAATGTTGAGCCGGACGGACTCCTTGAGAGCTCATACATGTGTATAAAGCTTTCTCCACCATGAACTTCAATATATCCAAGCACAGGTAAAAAAAATCACTAATGATCATCTTCAAGCTATGCTGAGGGCCTCAACTGCTTCCTCCCTCAAGGCAAATGTGCTTCAGCTGTGTAAGGGGAAACGCAGCCAGGTCTCTTCAATAAAGGAGTAGTAGATATAGCAAAGGCAGCAAGAATGCTGCCATATAAGCCAATGTTTAAACCTTTAATAAATAATAATGAATAAAGATGGGGGATACTGAACAGTTGTACTTTTTTTTATTAACTTCATGCGGCCCAGCATCACCCAGACTCTGACTCATGTGGCCCCCAGGCAAATTGAGTTTGAGACCCCTGCTTTAGATTGTCTCAGCTGAAGTTTCCGATACTGTAGTGTAGTGTTGTCCAACCGGTGTGCCGCGGCACACTAGTGTGCTGCGAGAAAATTTTTGTGTGCCGCGAAAGATTTCAAAAATACCATAAGATATAACTTGTTACCGCATTCTAGGTTTTTGGGTAAGCATGTGGAAAAACACTAGTAAAGTACTAAAAATAACTAACCAATTGGTGTGTAACATAAATAAAAGTCATTGCAAATGGCTGCCCAAATGTTTTGAATTTATTTTAGTTATCTTCAAGTATCTTTTTTGAATTACTTCCCATCGCTTGAAACGCAGCAATATGAGTGGGTTTTGAACCCATTCGTCGTTCAAGATATTTCTGTTCTGTCGATGATTGAACAAGAAAATTTGATGGACATCAGAAACGATATGATCCATAAAAATGAGTTTGCAGAAAAAGAGCTCACAGCTTTCTGGATGGCCCTGCGACATGAATTCACTCAACTGGCTAAACGTGCAATCGAATTATTACTACCTTTTGGATCTTCATATCTCTGCGCACTTGGTTTTTCTGCCCTGACAGAAATCGAATCCAAAAAACGTGAAAGACTGCAGATGATAGACAGAGAAATGAGAGTTTGTTTATCCAGCAATGAGCCGCGTTTTGAGCTCATCTGCTCCAAAGAAAACGCTCAAGTATCTCATTAATTATGAAACATCTTTTGAATAAACACTGATTTATTGTTTTTTGTGAGGTGTGTCGCGCAAATTTTTACCAGTTTAGTGTGCCGTGAACGATTTTCGGTTGGACAACACTGCCGTAGTGGATGTTTGGTATGCAGGTGATATGTAAGCGAAGTGTTAGAGCCATGGTAGCAATGTTCCCTTTAAGCAGCGCGGCTACGCAGATATTTGACCAACGCGACGCAGGAGTTTAGAATCACCGGGCAGCAAATTTTGTTAAATATTGCAAAAAAAATTGACGTTGTACAACTTTGCACACGATATCTTTTTTAACTTTGCACAGAGATCAACGAAGCTTAGACTTAGAGGGAACATTGCACCAATGGGCACAATAACCTCTATCAATATTTTGAACATTCACATTAATCAATTTAATAGTTTAAATCCAGTATGTTCGTGTAATCGTAAGGAAATTAGTTTACATTTAACGGCCTAAATATTTTACTTTTTTATTTCCAGTACATTTATAAGTTGTGGGTCGATTAATCGTTAAAAATATTGTAATTGTTAAAATTTCTAACGATTAATCGATAAATTAATCGATAATTTCCGCAGCTCTAATTTAAAATAAATTGTCTAACTAAATTATACAAGGTATCAGGAGTAAAATAAAATGTAATGTTTTATTAAATAGTTATTTCCCCTAAGTATAAAATTAAAATATATTCCAACTTTTTTAGAACATTCAGAACATCTTTAAATAAAAGGTATACCTCGTTTATCTGTGTCTTACATGAAATAAAATCTTACTTCAGTATATATGCCATTAAGCAACAGTGTGTTATACTATTTGCAGGTCCGGTTGTGGCTGGTATTGTTGGTGAAAAGATGCCACGTTACTGTCTCTATGGCAACACGGTAAACATTGCGTCACGAATGGAATCTAATGGCAAACGTAAGCGTTGAAAGTAAACGAATTTATACATGATATTTTTTTAAAATCTAAATAACTTTTAAAAGCTAAATAATATACAAGTAGCTCATTGGATATTGTTCTTGAGCATTTGGAATGATGAATTCTTCCCCATGGCCCATGGCAAGTTATAGTTCTGAATAAGGATACAATTTTATACTCATAATTATTCAACTGACACACTACAGTGTAATTTAATCAGTGTCTATAGATATCCCATGTCATCTTATCTTATCAGTTACAGACGCCCCCTCTACACTGAAGATTATGTGGTAAATGTTCACATTGAATAGTTACAACTATGACTAACTCCATGCCATGGAAATTCTGTTAATATTTTACAAATATAAAATCAGCCAATTTGTAATGGAATTAATTAATTGTAAATTTAAGAAGAATATTAATATAATTAATTGAATAATATGTTGCTTTTATTTAACTTCAGCTTACAAGATTCATATGAGTAAAGACACTAACAACATCCTTGAGGCGACAGGTGGTTTTCAGATTGCCTACAGAGGAATGATAACCGTCAAGGTAAGTATTGTTTGAATACCTTTATCCTACTTTCTCTCTATTTCATGCTCTTTTACCCTCACACTCAAAAAAAATATTAAAAAAATTGTTACTTTCTTTTTATTAACAATTTTAAATTGTAAACAGTTAAAATTGGTTTAATAAGAACATACTTTTTTTCTCTTTTGCTCTCTTGTTTGGTTTCTAAATTCGATAAAGAAGATATTTCTATCTTACTTAAATTCAAAGTTTATAAAGATAATCTGTAATCGTTTATCTACCCGGTAATTGTTTATTTTTTTTTCAACTGACAATCTTTTTAATGGTCTTTAAAAAATGTTTGTCACTTTTATAATACTTACCGGCAGTGCTTTTTGTTTGATGGTACGCACTGGTACGGCGTACCGGCACCTTTTTCAATGTAGGAAAAAAGTATTACTTTTCTTGTATTTTAACGTTTATTATTATTGGTTAATTATAAAATAAAATTGTTTTAGACATTTAGTATCCTTGCAGTTGTGATTTAGCTTGCATCGAGGTGCGAACTGGTAGTTAAAAGTTAGGCAATCCATCACTGAGTACCGGCACCTATTTTTTTACCAAAAAAAGCACTTCTTACCGGTATATACATATTTGCTAAAATAAATATTAACATTACATTTTTTTAAAATTTCAAATATTGCTGAATGAAGAAAAAAATCTAATCTCTTTTGTTTTGAAGGTTATCACCTTCCCTCAGGATACATTGAACACTTTGGAATCAAAATGTATAATTTTGTAGCAACTATTTTTAAGTCATATTTTTTTATAACCTACATCCAGGGAAAAGACAATCCAGTGCCAACCTATTGGCTAATTAACTCCTTCCATCAACCATTTGACCTGCCTAATGGTTCCAGTTGTGATGAGGACTGAAACCTGCCTGATGGTTCCAATTGTTATGAGGACTGATATCTGCCTGATGGTTCCAATTGTTATAAGGACTGATATCTGCCTGATGGTTCCAGTTGTTATGAGGACTGATAGTTTTGTGACACCAAAAATGACATAATATTGATAATGTACAATTTTTTTTAAACACTCAATGTTTATTTAATATATCATTTTTTCTTAACTATGAAAAGGATGATTAAAACTATAATAAAATATCAAAGCTGCTGTATTATTACATTTAGAGAATAAAAAATGGAAGCTGCCCTCGATAGGAATAGTTTTGTCCTTTTCCAAAAAATTTAATAGAGTGCTTAATATTATTGATATAATATTTTCAGATAATGGATTCTACTACTCTGAACTAGACAAGCTGTAAATTTTATATAGCTCTTATACTTTACTTCTTGATTAAATTTAAACAAATATTGGCTACTACTTAACTAAATTTCATCAACTATTTTAAACTCAATATCTTTTTTTATAAATCAACTTATTTATACAGCTTAAAAATTGACTATTTTTGTCAGATTATTAGTAATCTTCATAATTCATAGCTACACACAAACAATTTAATAAACTAATAAAATTAACTTAACAGGCCTCTATGTAAGTAAACTGCTTCAAATTTCAACTGAATAAAATGTTTATCGTACTTCTGTTTTCCACAAAGGAATGAATATATTAAGGTCTCTAAAATATTCTATAAAACATTTCTATCATTATACCTAGATTATGATTTTTTAAAAATTTTAAATTATAAAATTTTTCTGATATCTTATATATATACTAGGGCTGTTATCGATTAATTTAAATTTAATCATTAACTTTTGAAAAATTATCGATTAATTAATCGATAATTCTGATTAAGGCCAAAAATACAAATTTATGACGTCATTAAACGGAACATTTCTCATGGACATTGAAAATTCAGAATATTTTGAACTAAGTTTTATGACAATGTGTTGATACTTGATCGGATGTTTGTGCTGAAGGTGGTACGTCAGCAATGTATTTGATCCTTTAATTAAAAGAGAATTGTTTATGGCAGTGAACACAGTTAACTTTTTCACCATCTTCGACTTTGCCATCCGCAGTTAGCTTAAAAAACAAAATTTTTGCTCAACTTTCTAGTTATATGTTTAAATTTAACTGCGCTGATGCTGTCAGCCATTTTTTAGTTGTCTGCCAGTCCACATACAGTAATAAAATAAATTATAATATTACGCGGGAGAAGTTTGTATGTAAAAAATATATAAATTATTGTTAACTATTAATCATTAATTATTTATTAATAAAAATGTTTAAAAATATAATAAATATTTTCTTTTATTTTAATCGAATTTTTATCGATTAAAATAATTTTAATCGATAAAAAATTGTAACGATTAATCGAGAAATTAATTGTTAATTTCCGCAGCCCTAATATATACATATATTAAATTATATATATAAATAAATTACAACCATTTACATTCATATCAGTCACGATAATCTTAATTGATAACTCTCTGCTAGTCACAACACAGATTTTTAATATAAATACACTATAAATAAAAAGTAAATAATATTTTATGAATTGAAATAAAGAAAATTTTAATTTGAAAATTGTATATTCAAAGTGGGTTTTGTTAATTTGTATTTTTATGTTAATATGTATATTTTTGTAAAACATTTATACTTATTTCATTAGATTATTTAATATCATT
Source organism: Ampullaceana balthica (assembly GCA_944989445.1). Classification (NCBI taxonomy): domain Eukaryota; kingdom Metazoa; phylum Mollusca; class Gastropoda; family Lymnaeidae; genus Ampullaceana; species Ampullaceana balthica. Next base: position 3,364,441 of record CALYLW010000014.1, on the reverse strand, counting down.
TTTATTTTTGATAAAAATAATACTCATCACTTATTTCACAAATATTATTAACTTTACTATCCCTTTGTATGTAATAATTTAACATAATACACTTCTCATCAATTACCTGGTAACATCTGCAATTAGCTGTGAACTATATCTATCTTTGGTATGTAAACACTTTTGGTTGACAATTCTGATTATAATGGAAAACTTTGTTTAAATTTATTTTTATACTTATTATTTCAGGTGAGTGTGTGTATATGGGGATTCAAAGAGTAGTTTTTGCAAAAAGAAATACTTTTGCCTTTATTAAAAAAAAATTTTTTGTAACTAATACTAATAATATAAAATTTATAGAAATCTTTTAAAAAAGGAACCTTTAAATATTTTGTTTAATCAAGGGTAGACCTAACAATGCCATATTAATGAGTTTCTATCAATGACAGACTGAAAAGTACCTTAAAATGAGTTTCTATTAAGAAGGAGACTTAAAATTAAAAATTAGAAGATAAAAAAGAGATGCAATTTAAAAAATGCACAATGTAATAAACAATTGACAAGCATTTTATGTTTTATTTTACAGTTTATTAAATGCATCACAGCTAATCATTTAATAACTGTATTCCATATCAGTGAATGTCTATTTAAGCAATTATAAATTTTCAATTTATGACATCTTATAGTTTTTTTTTCTATTTTCCTTTCATGATAAAATCCAAAATGAGTTTTATTTTTTTAATATTGCAAGAATTTGTCTGTGGCTAAACATTGATACATTTTTAAATTGTTAAACTAGAAAGAGAATTCTTATTATAGTTTAAAAATACATTTTTTAAGTTGGTTTAGTTACATAGTATAAATTATAAAAATGACAATGGGCTTGGCTTTGTTTTCAAGAGCAATAAATACATATGCATATTGTATATAGAGAACAATATTTGAAATTTACAGACAAAATTATTCTGTATATTACAGATACATGAATTTATGGGTAAATGTAATTCCACATTAGCAGACTTAATCCTGGAAATCCAAAAATTAGTTCCTAAACCACATTCCTGATGTTATAACCTAATGAACAAGTGTAGAGCAAGCAATTATGTGCTTATCACTGGATTCCAGTAGCGTATGGTGCTAGTGGTTGACCCCCTCTCTGAAAATAAATTTAAGTTATATGTGTTTTTGTTATGTTTTTGCATGCTTGTGAAATGGTGATACAATTTTTCATGAAAATTCTAACTGAAAGTTACAAAAAATTTAGTTAAATTCAAAATATCTTTTTTAAATTTGTAAGGATTTGGAGACAAAAATTAATTTTTTTAATTATAAAAGATGTGATGCTATTAAAACAACTTCTGAAAGATTAGAACTAGAGTCAAAATTCTGCTCATTAAAATAGATGCTATTGTGATGACTAAAATATTGAAACTATAAATATAATGATAAATTACTTTTATCTTTTTACATCCATTGAGCCAATTATGATTATTATGATAATCCGCAAACCATAAAGGCTCAAATTGAATAAAGTAGCAAAAAACAATAAAATGTTACTATGCAATCAACCAGACATTGTAAAATTAAAATCTTACCTGGAAAGATTGGTCAGCTTGTGTCTGATAGAGATTTTTATGAGAGCTGTTGATGGTTGACTTGATGTAACGAGATGAGTTTTCTGGTGATTGGAATTGGAAGCCGTCGTCTTTGATGTAATCTTTCTGAAAGGCAGTTATTTTAAATGACGCTTTAAATACAATTTTGTTCACTCATATTTCAATCTTTGCAATGACCTATAACATAGACGTCCAGTAATCTGTGACTATGAAGTATATAAAATCATACAAACCGAAACTCTTTATTTACTGAAAGTTACAGAAGAAGACAATCATAAGAGAGGGAAAAAAATAACTTGAAATAAAACGAAAAAACATTGAAAAGCGAGAACAAAGTTGTGAATCTAGCGCGCAACTATAATCGGCCAAACGATCTGCACTATTCTCAAGAACAATTAAGGAGATGGAATGTCAAGAATGTCTACGAAACGGTTATATCATCATATTTTCGTCAAATTTTGAAGCGTCTGCAAAAACAAATGTCGTTAACAGTTTTCTAGTTAAAAAGCAATAATAATAATTTGTCGTAAATTCATATTTTTGTTAACGTTTTTTGTTTCAAATCTAAATTGCATTCTAGTTGTTTCACTCTTAAACAATTCATAAGTAATTTTATTTGAATAAATGTTAATAAATACTTTTGAAAAACGAGTATTTTTTTCAGCACGGAACGGATTATCGTCTTTTTTGCTTGGAAACATCGATTCATTGCAAAGTTTTTTATAGCTTCCTTGCAATTTTTTTGTAGCTTTGACTTCCCATTGGCTTAACCTCAATTTCCACCCGGTAAACTCTTCGGGCAACACTTCTGGTGAAGGCAGATCCTGCTCATATAAGTCCACATCGCCTTTCAGATCTTCATAATACAATTTCTAACAGCACTTTGCACAAGACTAGCTTAAAGTTGTAAGGATGTCCTGGTTAAGCCAGAGAACTACATATCTAGTTCAGCAATGATGTTCTCCAGAAAGGATTAATTAAGTTTCGCAGATAGTGTTGCATTGGCGTTTCTACGCTATAGATTTGCTGCTTAGCAATTCTGTGCATTGAAGCTTCAGCTCCTAAAGACTGCGCGATAATAAGGATATGATCATAAGTGTTTTGAAAATAAGAATCTACATTTGTTCTAATCTATCTAAACAGCCTAGATAACAGTTTGTACGTTACAATAAACGTCACAATAAATTTCAAGTTATACAAGGAATGAAGAAGTGACATTGCTCGAGACTTACTGTCAGTGTCCCAATCACCATTTGTAGTCAAAATTGGATCAAATCCTTGGTCGTTGTGTTTTCATCGTGGCAGTGAAATTATCTCAAGAGTGTGATAAATATAAACACATGATTAAGAGAAGTGTGTGTATGCTTCGTGGCGCTCAGCCCATCTTGCTTTGCACAAATCTGTAAGTGCCTTCCGTTTAGCACTGTCAAAGACTTGTTGGTATGAAGTTTTTCTACAAGGCTTCGCGCTTTGGGCTGTTGTTAAAAAAACATTCAGGTTTCTTTTAATTTGTCAGTCATGTTACGCTTATCGGGAAGTCTGCACGAATGCATGATCACTAGGTTTAAAGCGCGATTGCTGCAGTGTGTGTATACCACCAAAAGGGCCATTCGCAGAATACGGCTTAAACTCCCGAGAAAGCGCATGATATAGATGCGGCGCCATCATAACACTGGCCCATCATATTCTGTAGTGGGTTCCTCAAATCTCTCAATAATGTCAAGATCTATTTTTACAAAAAACAAAATGGCACACATTCACAAAAGGGGGTTTATTCGAACCTATGAACCCCCCACCCCCTTTGCGTACGGCCATGACATTAAAATCATTTCAAATCAGTAATTCTGAAAGTAAACAAAATATGACGTCATATCCCTTCACGCTTCGTCACACCAAGAATAGGTCAATATAATGCACACCGCGCAACAGTCTAACATTAGCATTCACAAAGCGGGAAAATCCCATTAACTATCATTCTAGATTACATTAGAAGTAATTTAAAATCAGTAATTCTGAAATTAAACAAAACAATTGCTATCTATCAATTGCTGCAATTACACGAGTCAAGCGAAAAGAGATGTTTCAAAAATTCCTTCTCCAACATTGTTCTAAATATTATTAGATATCGTTTGGCGTTTGTTTCAACCCGATAGATGTTATGGTTGGCGAAAAATTGACAAAATAATTATATATATATATTTTAATATTTTTTTTTGTATTTTCCAGGAAATCCAGTAAACCTTTTCGGTATTTTTTTGGGGCCCGTGCACATCCTTGAAACCTCATTAACATATTTGCAAAAGACCCGAACCCTCTTTCTGGTATGGTTCAGGAGGAGTTGCTGTTCAGAGCTCGAACAGACAGGACAGACAAATCATATATATATACGCAATTTTTCCAAGGGAAATTGCGTTAAAAAGTAAACATGACTCATGACATGTCCATAAATACCTCCTTGTAACCAAATAACTTGACATATTGATATATACCTGCTGGTTTTCAAATGATCCTAGACCAGTGGGCAGAACACTAGGTGAGTTGGTTGAATGGTTGTATATCAGATTTGATGGATATTGACTTGGATTAGTTGGTAAGTTTGCACTGAGCAGTCGATCGTTCTAATAAATAAGCAAAATTATTATTTAAATATGAATAATTCAGATCTGTCTTTAATATTTTGTTAATATGACATACAGCATTGTACAGAGATAAAGCTTTCAAGTTAAAGGAATTGTGGGATTAAAACAATAAATGAAAGCTTTATTAATGGACAAATACTCAAATGAAAGTTTTAACTAATGACATCCAATATAAACAAAAGTGTTTAAATTAATTTTTTATTATACACTACACACCATACTCTATAGTCTATACCTATACCATGAACAAAATTAAGGAGAGATTTTTTTTAAAAACAGAATAGAAAAAAAAGAAAGTTGAGCACACGTACTTAACAAATATACTTGACAGACGAAGAGGAAGGAATTATCAAAAGTTACAGTTAAGAAAAACACAAATGGACAAAAGATTTTTTTAATTATTAGTTAATTTAAACGATGTTTCATTCTCTTACTGGGGCTTGGTCTGGATAATAAAGTGCATTGGTCAGATTGACTTTCTTTCGGACAACTTGATGTTTTGGTGCACCTCCTCCGTACCCTCCCCATGTAGAATCCATGTTTTGGAAATGCTGCAAAAGTGTGGAAATAACAAGATTAAGATAGCCTAAAGATAGTTTAAAATTCTTTAGTAGAGCTTAAGGTAAAGCTAATCCAGTTCTTACATTTTAGCTAATCAAGTATTTTAATATATATATATATATATTATAGTAACGTCTGTGTAGTTTAAATATCAATATTATTTTAGTCGTTTGTTGTAGTGAACTAGATTAAAATGGTTACAAAAAAAGAGTGACACACGGTGAAATAAAAGCTATGTTGCTACAAGAAATAGACTGTCACAAAGTGAAATGGAAGCAATGTTGTTACAAAAATTAAACTGACATGCATTAAATTAGAAGCCTTACAGCGTTAGACTCTTGCCTCTCTTTGAACTTCTCGAGTATTTTCTGGTATTGTCTCTCTTCAGCCATTCTCACCAGCTCATCGTGATACATCTTCTTCTCGGTCAATGGCTTAGGTTGGAAATTGGCTTTCTGGGGGAGTGGTTAGGTTTTGGTTTAATATAAGAAACATGGTCAAAATTACATTGTTTTTTCATTTAATGTGGTCCTAAACAATGTAATGATTATATTAAATTTGAGACTTACCACTTTGGAAACGTCAGAGTGGCCTAAATGATGTTGTGCGATCTCTCCCGTCAAATCATCCCTCCTTGGTTTACCAACCCGACCCGCCATGATCATCTCCGCCATTTCAACTTGCTGTAGAGAATTTGCGCATGTGAAAATAACTTTAAATTGTGTAGACTCTCATAGTGGATGTGAACGACTTCATTTAATGAATACATGGCTTGCAATAATGTTTTTTTTAATATGGATCTAATTTCATTGTAAATTTCATTTCCGTTTATATTTTTTTCTTTCAATAGCTTCAAAATTTGAACGGGAGAATGAAGTTAAGAAATATTTAAGTTAAATAGTTAAGTAAGTGTGTGATAGCTACAAGCATATAATGATTTTGAGGGAATCGAAAATAAAAGTTCTAGGGAATAGTATACATAATAAAGGAGTAAGTGACAGTGTTATATATAGTCAATCATAAAAATACAGTAGAGATAAGAAAGAGTAGAAAAAATGAAAGTTTAATCATTTTGATAATAATAAACTGTTAACAGGTTGCAAATTTTAGTTAGCACAATAGCTGCGGTGGTGTAGCTAGAACTTTTGCCGCCCAGGGCGGTCTCCAATTTGCCGCCCTTTTTAGGGGCCGTCCATAAACTACTTCACGCACCTTGATTTACACATTTATGACGAGGGAAGGGGGGTATTTAATAAATGCGACGTCATATCAAAACGCGCAACTTTAAATACAAGTTTTTATGGGGTGGGGGGCGCAAAGCTTTGAGACGTCATATTAAAAAAAGAGTCTAAGCTTTAATGACTACTTGTAACGAAGGGGTAAAAAATCCGCCAAAATAGCGTACATTTATTTATGGATGGCCCCTTAAGTCAATCATATAATGGATTGTATAAATTAATAACATGTAGGTTGTATTTATGTATGCAGTAATAATAGGCCACATAAAATGATAATATACCTATATATACACACTTATAAAAATACATAGTACATTTTTTAAAGGCCACAAGAAAGTTACTGAGGTTGGTGCCCCCCCCCCATGAGACAATAATATTGTCAACAATATGGATTGTTAACAATATGTTATATTCGAAATTTACACAACAAAAAAAATCACCATATAATATGCTTTTGTTTTGTATTTAAGTAAATAATTTTGTTTTACAAACAAAGAAATTATATACATTAGTATATAAAAATATTTATACATTTACTTTACTAACTTTCATAGTGTAGAAATAAGGTATTCTTTTGTTCTATGGACAATACTGCAAGATTTTTTCGTATTAAATCCCTCATTGTGGAACTGACATAATTTTTTTCAACTTCAGTTTGGAGAAGCTCCTTTCACAACTAGCGACACTGATAGCAATTGTTGAAAAAATTCTTAGCAAAATTACAATGTTGGATACAGAATTTTCCAATCTATACTGTTGAATAAATTTTAAAAGATCAATGGGTATTTTCCCCCGTTTTTCTAACGTAATGCCTCTTCTTGTAGTGTAGACCTGGATCCTTTTTCTTTCAATATTGAAATTTTCTTTATCAATGTTAAAACAGTAATTTATTTGATGTTCAAATTATTCTTTTAATGGTATTATATGGTATTATACACGATTATTTTCTTGCAAGGATATGCACCTGATCAAAGCATTCTTCTCTTTTCTTTTATAATTCTATCCATTGATAAAAACAATTCTCGTTGCACTTCTTGTTCTAAAGATAGAACCACTTCTTCTGAATTTTCCCCACTCAATTTTTTTTCTCCTTCTAACTCGGCGTTCAGTTGACATCTCCCAAATCTTCACAAATTGTTTTGGTTGATATTTAAAACAGCTTTTTGTATAAGCACAGCTATTTGTTCCATGAAATAAGTTTGCATGAATATTTTTTAAAAAAAAGACGGTTTCCCATAAATTGAGATAACATAGAAAAGAAAAAGATAGAATTGAATCGAGTAAAATTCCAACATCTGATCTCGTTTTATTAGTTACCTCTTCAGATATCAATTTTCATTATTTATGCCTATTGTGGTGTTTATTAATGGAGAAGTTTGAAAATTATCATATTCTTGTCATCATTCAAATTATTTACACATTACTTTAATTGGATAGGAGTAACATCTTAATGAATAACCGCATTTTAATTTTTTTCTTTTAAAAATAAAAACTTATTTGTGCTACTTTAATGGAATAAAAACGAAATAAATTTAATTTTAAAAAATTCCCTTACAATAATTTTATGAAAACTGAAACAGTAATATCAATTACTACTTGCAAGTTGCAAGTGAAACACAATATTTAAACCACCATGCCATGTAGGTAGTTGTTCGCGCATCATTCTGCACATGTCGAAATTCCACCAAAAACGGTCGTGGCGATATAAGTAGCACATATTATTCGGGCCAGCGGTCATGCGTTTTTGTGTGTAGTTTTCATATGAAAGCGTCATCTGTGGCGTATACCGATTAATTTTCCAAACAATTCTATACATTTTTTAGCGATCTTAAATTTTTGAACGGGTTTGCGTTAGTTATAACAACCACTATGTCATCAAACAAACATCGTGTGACCCGTTAATAGGCGTTAATTAAGAATCGAAACTACGAATATTTTTGTTTCAACTTGGTTTTCCACCTTCAAAAGGAAAAGGGCGTTTTCGGCAACGGCTGTACTTTTCAACTTCTCACAAATGCCGCCCACTAAATGTGTGCTGCCCGGGGAGGACCACCCCCACCGCCCCCCCCCAGCTACGCCACTGAATAGCTGATCACATTCGTAACAATGTAATTTGCAGACTTGTCAAACATTTTCATACATGACCGTATAAATTGCTGTCGTAAAGTTGCTGAATGTATTTTACATTAAAGTTTATAAATTGCCGATCCCTAGGTATAGGTTATTATATTATCTCTTTTATAATGTGTAACAATACAAATAAAGTATTACGTCGAATATGAAAGCGTCTCCCGAAATACTTACAGGCGCTCTGATGTAGCGGTCGAGTTCTTCCTTGTTTTCCTTCTGTTGTTTGGCTACTTCCTCTGAACACAAATGCGTGGAAAAATGTTTATATATAAACTGCATCATTGTAAAACATCTAGTCTTCACTATTATCTACATAAAATGCACAATGTCTGTTTTACCTAATGAAAATTTGTTCACCCTTTTAAGATTGCAATAAATCACGAATTTTAAAATCAATTCCGCTAAGGTTTTGTTATAAAAAATAAATAAATAAATAATATAGAATGAAAATAACACAACAATGTGTTGGTTCGCCTTATTAACGATTAATATAATGGTAATTAAACAACCCGTATAAACAAAGTTTTTGATAATAAACCCCTTATATATGAGACAGAAATTGAAGTATTGATACGTTCCAATATGATATGCAACGAGCGACAAACATTTACTGACTGAAACCGACTGATCTCCCCTTGCTGTAAATAAATTGGGGGGGGGGCGGATATGGTCATCGATGGCACGTGGCGGTGAAGAAAGCAGACGGCTACATTGAATTATATAGAGATAAACTAAAAATGCATTAATTTAATATTCGATCGATCTGAAATGTTGATACAATGCATTATTAGGTGACGAGTCTATGTGCAAAATTTCAGCTTAATAGCATAACGGGAAGTGTGTCATTCAATCATTGATGTTACCGTCAATCATCACTGTTACAGTCAATCATTGATGTGACAAGCATTATTTTTTTGTTGCATTCAATCAGCGCTGTTACAGTCAATCATTGATGTGACAAGCATTATTTTTTTGTTACATTCAATCAGCGCTGTTACAGTCAATCATTGATGTGACAAGCATTATTTTCTTGTTACATTCAATCAGCGCTGTTACAGTCAATCATTGATGTGACAAGCATTATTTTCTTGTTACATTCAATCAGCGCTGTTACAGTAAATCATTGATGTGACAAGCATTATTTTCTTGTTACATTCAATCAGCGCTGTTACAGTCAATCATTGATGTGACAAGCATTATTTTCTTGTTACATTCAATCAGCGCTGTTACAGTAAATCATTGATGTGACAAGCATTATTTTCTTGTTACATTCAATCAGCGCTGTTACAGTAAATCATTGATGTGACAAGCATTATTTTCTTGTTACATTCAATCAGCGCTGTTACAGTCAATCATTGATGTGACAAGCATTATTTTCTTGTTACATTCAATCAGCGCTGTTACAGTCAATCATTGATGTGACAAGCATTATTTTCTTGTTACATTCAATCAGCGCTGTTACAGTCAATCATTGATGTGACAAGCATTATTTTCTTGTTACATTCAATCAGCGCTGTTACAGTCAATCCTCTCACCCACGTTTGTCTTCATTTTTTTCAAAAAACATATTATCTACAAATTATCTTTTCAAATCTCAAGTGTGAAGAGATCCAACCACTGCCAGACTTAATTAAGTCATTGTACAGGACTAACCCTAACACTACTACTGCCAGACTTAATTAAGTCATTGTACAGGACTAACCCTAACACTACTACTGCCATACTTAATTAAGTCATTGTACAAGACTAACCCTAACACTACTACTGCCAGACTTAATTAAGTCATTGTACAGGACTAACCCTAACACTACTACTGCCAGACTTAATTAAGTCATTGTACAGGACTAACCCTAACACTACTACTGCCAGACTTAATTAAGTCAATGTACAGGACTAACCCTAACACTACTACTGCCAGACTTAATTAAGTCATTGTACAGGACTAACCCTAACACTACTACTGTCAGACTTACTTAAGTCATTGTACAAAACTTCTTGACGTAATCTGTTTCTTCGTGCGTCGTCTTGGGACTGCATAAAATCAGTTTCAAGAAATAAAATACTACAGAAATTCAACATATTATTTTGAAAAACTCTATATAAATACACAATACACACGGAAAATTCTAATCACAAATGAATACTAATGATCCTACATGTGGAAGAAAATCTGAAGCCCCGAGCCTAATGCTTTTTATGGGTCTTCCCGGAAGACCCTCTCAGCTATCTGGCCCCCAAAGGGACGTAACAGCTGAGAAACCTTCGGGAAGCGGTCGCTTCTGAAGCGACCATCAGGGCATCCAGGACATAAAGTCGAAAATGCCTCCCACTAAATTGACCTCACCAGGAGGGGTGAAATTCCCTACTACGACCCACTACCACTTTGGCGCTACCCCGACAAAGTATACATATCTCCATGGTTAGGACCGCCGCTGAGCGGGGGATCATCAAAGACCTACCTAGGGTGTAACCCCCACTGGAAGGTTTCCTCAGAGTTGGCGTCCTCTGCGTACTTTGCGGTACCTTTTGCTAATCCATACTGGCGCTCCTGGCTCAAAAGCGTTGCTAGTAAAATGAGGGGGACGAAACGGTCGCTTCGGATTTACCCGACCCTCAACGTGTACTTCTACTACTCAAATGGATACTTAAAATTTTTATTTATAATAGAGATTAATCTAATATTACATACATACAATATATCGTTTAACTAAAATATAAATAAAGCTAACATGACAGAAGTAGAAGCCTTTATAAGGTGTTTGAGAAGTAAGTCTAGCTCCACATTAGCACAACATACTATCGAATAATGTTTTATGAAACATGATAATTTTAAGCTGGTGCTTCAAACTAATTTTTTCTTCTAAATTTCAAATTTGGGATGACATTTACAATAAATATGAATATATACAACTTTTCAAAATATACTGTTATCTTGATCGAACCCGTTAGATTTACCGACACTTACGTCAGATTAGGTTTAAATTCTCAAAACAAAAAATAAAAATCCCGCCTAACCCTTAGACTTAGTGACAGTAATGTATTGAAAGATAAATTATTGATTCAATTTTTGGATTTTCAATATTAACCTTTTTCATTCGGGACAGAAAAATTACAACATAAAGGTGCTAAATTAAATTACGAACGCTTAAAAGATTTGGATATTATTAAATCCCCTTTTAAATAAATTACACATATTTTTGGGGTTTAATGTAATGTCAGCATTACGCTAAACTGGTTAGGGTTTGGATTAAACACGTGTTATGGTAAGAGTAAGTGTTAAATAAACAATTAAATTCACATCTTCAACTTACGTCTTTCCCCTCCAACTTTCCAAACACCTGAGTGATGACCTTTCCATCCCGGTCCCTAATAGGAGCTCCCCCGCCCTGACCACCCCAAGGGAAGTAAGGCTTATTTTCGTCCTTAAGATTCTCACTCTGTTTTCCTGGGATTCCCTCCTTTATGCGAGTTTCTAAAAATGAAGAAATTAAATTTTATGTGGCATAGAAATTCAAAAATAACATCAAAATTTCTTATTTTGTTTCTTATTTTCTTCAAAGGAAGAAATGTGTAACATACCACCATAGTCATCCCTAGTAAGGGTTATTGGCCTTCTCGTAACACTTCTCCCTCTGATGTCTTTAACAGGCGCCCCCGCTCCACCCTTTGTGTTCTCTAAATCCAGGCTCCTTTGCTAAAATAATGTCAAAATAAAATATGTAAAAAGCAAATATTTCATGACCAAATAAATTGTCAAGTGATGGTTTGTAATATTTGATGTTCTTTTTAAGATTTGAGTCTTTCAGTGTAATCTATGTTAAGCTTATTCCCTTTGATAAAGAAAATAAAAATAATTGTTAGTTTCAATATTTTTTTTCAATAATAAATGTACCTTTATTTCTTGAAGGTGATAGCATTTTGTTTTAACACAAATGAATTATTTCTAAGTTATCATTGTTATTACGAAAACGTGTTTAACTTGCAACTAATTTATATGAATACCAACTTAATTAATTGAATACCAAATACTGCTATAGATATCAAAACATTTACACTAATGCCAAATTACTTACGTTAATACCAATTACGTACGTTAATAAAAAAAATTATTTACGTTAATAGCAAATTACTTACGTTTACATCAAATTACTAACGTTAGAATCAAATTACTTACGTTAATAACCAATTAAGATAATAAATTACTTACGTTAATGAAAAATTACTTAAGTTAGTACCAAATTAATTACGTTGATACCAAATTATTCAGGTAAATACCAAGTTACCTGCATTTTAAAAAATTCCTTTTTTCAAGACTCTTAAGCTCTATTGGGACAAGAGAAACGGCGCTCGCAAGTTGAAGTTAGCCAAGGATTACCACAGGTAGTGTGGCTAACACATGGTGTTCCAGCACGGCTAACCAGGGGTAGTGTGGATAGCACATGGTCCAGCACGGCTAACCAGGGGTAGTGTGGATAGCACATGGTCCAGCACGGCTAACCAGGGTTAGTGTGACTAGCACATGGTCCAGCACGGCTAACCAGGAGAGTGTGGATAGCACATCTCCAGCACGGCTAACCAGGGGTAGTGTGGCTAGCACATGGTCCAGCACGGCTAACCATGGTTAGTGTGACTAGCACATGGTCCAGCACGGCTAACCAGGGGTAGTGTGGATAGCACATCGCCAGCACGGCTAACCAGGGGTAGTGTGGCTAGCACATGGTCCAGCACGGCTTACCAGGGGTAGTGTGGATAGCACATGGTCCAGCACGGCCTACCAGGGGTAGTGTGGCTAACACATGGTTCAGCCGCTTTTATTGTCCACACACTATGTACCCACGGTAACTGGTAGGACTTAGGGGCACCATTAGGACCCGGGAAAAGTTCCATTGGATTTCTAGCCGTTCGGTCATCGCGGCCCTTAATGCCCCTTTTTAAAGCAACCTACTTGCATTGACACCAACTTACCTCCTCTTGGTATCCACGATGAATGAAATCTAATGTGATGAAAGACAATATGAGTAATTGTATGTAAAAATTTTGAGATCAAATTTATTATTTTAGAAATATATAAGACAATTGTTCGGGTAAAAGAGAAGCCCATATACCGCTCGATATATTATATGTATATATTATATACATTAACTTGTAAACTCAAGTTTTCTGGGATACTAATACAACTCTTTAAGAACGAAATAAAAATGAAATATATCTGTCGGTTATCCCTACAGAGTTTGTTGTGAAATGAAATTTGTCACCCAAATAATTAACCACAACGAAATACTTAGAGACTAATTAAAGTTAATGTGAACTATTATGGCATGAATGTTATATAAATTACGGATAATCTGAACTATTTTATGCATGCAAGTTAGACTTATATTTTTCTGTCTATTTAACATACCATTCATGTAATGTGGAACATCTTCTCTACTTGAATCATTTTGATACTGTAAGCAACAAAACGTTATATATTATTTTGATTGAAAAAAGTTGAAGAATAATTTCTAGTATTACATCAGAGTCAATCATTGATCATTAGATTGATGGGTGGTAATTCAAGGTTACGGTATCATTTTAGTTTACTATAGATATCAGGGGTGGACTGGGACGCCGGGACACCGGGAAGATTTCAGTTATATAATAATAATTAATCATGCAAAAATGTCCTATTTCCTGCTTTTCTGTAGTACATAAATACAGTTTCTATGGGCAAACATACAAAAATCTCTTTAGTACATATAAACTCTTATTGACTCTCTCGTCTACCCAAGTAGCTTGTGAGAGATCTTTCTTTAAACTGAAATCATGGCTGGCCATAGGGCAAGGCGAACGAGACAACCGCCTTGGGCCCCGCGCTCTTCAGGGCCCCACGCTCTTCAGGGCCCCACGCTCTTCAGGGCCCCACGCTCTTCAGGGCCCCGAGCCTTGATTAAACAGTTTTACTACTTTTCACAATTTTATTTCTTTATCGCAGTCCCTTTCTATATGATACTTCTATTACACATTCCTTTTTTTAATAACAATGTATCAAGAAAACGTTATATTTATCTTTTCACTATAATATAATTATAAACGTTCCTTACTAATATAATTAAATACTATAATCACTAGGGATTGTAGGACGCCTACGGCGCCACTTTTTTTTGAAAAGCCGAAGTAAAGTATTTTTACGAAAATTAAACTTTGTAAACTTTGTAACATGTACACAAAGTATTTTATAACTAGTGTATTACCCGTCAAAAATGACGGAAGTTTTCAAAATGGATATATTTCAGTTTTTGTAATTGTCCTTTTTGCCAGAAAGCCGCATAGTAAATAATCAGAAAATGTAGAGACCAAGAGAGAAAAATTAAATCTCTTTTCCATATGGAACAATTTTATGCGGACTTTTGAAAATAGCGTTGTTTTTTGTTGTTTTTTTTTGGTGTTTTTTGCTGTATTTTTTTCAAGGCTATTTTTTTAGCGGTGCGCTTTCTAAAATATATTGTTACGAACGGACATAGCATAGCATATATTGTGATTATATATACGAAAATATGTGTTATGAGAAAACCTCCAAGCTTAAGCTTCGCGTTATATAAGATTGCATGATTGATAATGATATAATCACGAAAATAGTATATGCATAGTAAATTACACACATCATACATTGATACTGCAGCAAAGAAGTTTGAAGTTCGAAGTGTTAACAAATATTGCTGAGGAGTCAGCCGGACGTTAACTTGCGGCATTGAATAATTCGCACCCATTATCATTGCACCAATAATACAGCACAGTGAGTTAAAAATAAATTATGTGACTTTAATGTGACCCACATCAAGCACATCTTTGATTTGAAGCAGTTTAAGCTTCATTGATGATTGTAACTTGTCAGTTTATTCGCCCATTTGTCCATACATTATTAGCACAACATTACCAAAACATGTAAAAAATAAAATGTAATTTTTACACATGTTAATAACAAAGAACTATGTATTTTGCATGAAGCGTAGTAAGTAAAGTTCGTCACAGTATAACAGAAAAGATCAATTATCAACTTCTAATCATATTTACAATTTAATATACACGATTTAGTAATTCACATAAACGTTTTTATTATTGTCAAGTCAACATCTTTTCAAGATCTATTATGACTTGTCAGTTTATGAGCCCATTGGTCCATATATTATTATCACTACTTGTATGAAAAACCTGTAAACAAAAAATTGTAACTACATGTATTTACAAATATGAATAACAAAGAACTATTTATTTTGCATGAAACCTTTGAATTAAACTTTATCACTGGTTAAAAGAAAATATTAAAGTATCAACAGTTAATCGTATATACCATTTAATATACACGTTTTTAGGAATTGAAATAAACGTTTTCATTATTGTCAAGTCAGCACTCCATCCAGTTATATATTAAAAGCAAAGATTTTTTTTCAAAATTAGTCTAAGACCCATTAAAATATTACATGTAAATAACAATCAAACAAAAACTATTGTGGGGAGGAGTCCGATTTCTAAATATGTTATTTTTTTTAACTTACAAATATGCAATCTCAAAGTGTATAAAAGGAAAAAAAAACGTCAAACTAAAGCATAAGTTGACAAATTTAATTTGCAGTACTAAATAATGTCTTTGTAGTTCAAAACGCATCGAAACTTGACAACCGAACGACAACCAATTGTAAATTTAATAAAGCGAAAAACGAATGTTATGCATTGATATAGAAAATTAAATTTATAATTACGTACGTAATATTTACATGGACACATACACAAAAACGGACATTTAATACCAAAAAAAAATAATAATAATATTAATTACATCAAATAAAACATGGCTCTTTCTACTTCGTTCCCTTCATACATTAATAAAAGCTCAAATAATGACGTCACGTCACAATATTTTAAGGCCAGAAACACATTTTTTAAATCTCGAAAGCAACATTTTTACTTCTATATATTTTTTTTAAACTGCAGTTACCTCGCATAGCGTCACGGACAGACACTACGTGACAGATTGCAAATTATGTTATTTAATTGTTTGGGTAATTGACGTCATATAATATTTTACGTGAATGTTATTGCATGCGTTCGAATCAGTGTGTCCGACAAACCAAAATTGGTATGGTATGTGAATGAGTTCAATAAAAAGAATGATTAATTTAAATTTACTTCATTAGAATGATTTATTTTTCACATAATTATATCTGTCAATGAAATTTATTTTTAAACTTACGATCAATTTCTAAAAAACTTCTCACAAATTGATTACTGTCCGTCCCCAATAGCAACGATAAAAATAAAACTACAAATGAAATTGCTTACAAAACTATCCAACATTCGCAGTTGCAGACACAAAATGCTATTTACAACACAAATGCTGACGTCAAAGGTTCGTGCGTTGTTTGGGTAATGTTAATCTCGAAACAAAAATGATTATGATTTTACGTCTATATTTTCAATTTTTAAAAAAAAGCAGAGTGATGTCCCTTAGCATACCTGAATGAGTGAATCAGTCAATTACAATTGAGGGAACTCTTAGTTTTATTCATATTTATTGTGATCGATTGTGGGATTTAATGTGAGATACAAAATTTGATCAACTAACACAAAAGTTCTGAGTCCCCCTGTGTGACTACTTAGTTTGTGACTAAAAAATTATTTTCTGTTTTTTCAGGCGATATTCTACATTCCTCACTGCAGCTGGGCCTCATCTTTTTTAAAAAAAGTTTTTTTGTTCATTTTATTTTCTACTTTTACGCGTTAACAAAAGATTTGTCACACTTACTTTCATTCATGAAAATTTAAACTCTTTAAACAACCACGTAAAAACAAAGTTTTTGACTATAAACCCTTATATATGAGACATATCTAAAAAGTATTTATCATGCTTAATCGTAACAACCTTTTACAGACTGAGATTGCCTTAAATACCCTTTTTTGTAAAACGGAGGGGGCAGGGAAAAGTTTTGGATGTTCTAACTTAACTCAGCGCGACGCGTTTAATGTCAACAACAGCTGGCCGCTACATATAGAGATAAGCTAAAAATGCATGAATTTAATTACGGTAAATTCGATCGATCTGAAAATTTATTAGCTTTATCCTCCCCAAAAGCCAAACCTACTGTAAAAGTTTGAGCTCTCTTGCAAGTCAGAAAACGTGTTTACGAGCGTTTTGAAAAAGTTGACAACAGATCCGGAAGCGTTGAATCGTTGAAGCGTTGACGACATATACAGATCCGGAATCCTGTACGAGTTAATAGGATAGGGGCCTCAAAAATGAAGGATTTGTAGATGCACAAGAAAAAATTAGCACAGATTTTTTTAACCAGGCTGTTGATATGTAATAATGTCAATATCATGTCATTTGAACAAATACTAAGGCATCATGACTCGTTTTGGATTTCTTTATAAATTGCGTCAATTACAAAAGAATAATATAATGAACTGCTGAATGAATCTTGAGAAAAGCTCATTGCCTGCGAAAGTAAGGATCTTGGTGGTTTCATGCTTGCTGAAGAGTTGCAATCATTTAGTTTCATAATTCCTGCAGTAACCTACAACGATCCTGATAATATTTTGCAGTTTCTTTCAGTAAAAATGCATTATAGTGAATTTCCTAACAAACAAATTGCAATTCGAACACTTCCAACTATTCCTGTCACTTTGGCTTCCGAAAAAATAAGTTTTTCGAAACTAAAACTTATTAAAACCTTTATGGGATAAACAATGATGCAAGATTGGCTCAGTAACTTAGTAACTCAGTAACTTAGTAACTCAGTAACTTAGCTATTTTGACAATTGAGACTGATGTTGCTAAGGATCTTGACAATATTGAACTTACCAGGATTTCAGATCTTGCAGCCGCGAAAGCTTGCAAGATTTGCTTGTAAGTTGTAAAAACAAGGTGGAAGTAGAAGATACAACCAAACAACCCCTAGTGTATATATAGTGTAATTTGTTAATTTTATAATATGCCGTATACACTCTTTCTATCGCCCTTTCGTTCATAAGCCGACCCCCCTACTTTTGGAAGGGAAAAGTATTAAAAGTGTATAACCCGCTCGCAAGCCAACCCCCACAGATAATAGGACAGCGTAAAAACAATGGTACACATTTTTTTAAACTATAAGCTAAATCGGCCATTATGATTTTTTTGTGTGTACTGCCTACATGGGCGGATTAAGACTGCACTGGGCCCCTGACTGCAATTCAAACTGGGGCCCTACCTAGCCAGCACCCCTTTAAATAAAATGATTGCTAGCAGCTAATATAAGACTGTAACTTGTAAATAAATAGTTCATCGGTTCCTTTAACATACTTTGTCTTTACTACGGGATCGGCCTTCCCAGCCAAAGATTATTCATGAAAATATGGAATACGAAGAAATAACTGTTTGTCGGTATCCTAATATTGAATGTAAAAATACAATTTAAAAAAAAATTTTTTCCCACCCCGGTAAACGATCGCGTGACCGCTTGCACAGCAGGCCAACTTTCTACCCCAAGACCACACGAACCTTATGAATGATGTAAATTTTATAAAATATAAACAATAATCTTTGATATTTTCTCTTAGTGAGCCTATAAAATCAGTTTTTTAAATTAATGTATTTAAGTTATGATATTTTCAGGAATTCATGCAAACATTTGTCCATCTTTCTTATAAAATATACTAAATTTGGGGGCCCCTAAATCATCGGGGGCCCCTGGTTTTACCCCTTTCAGCCCCCCCCCATTATCATTAACTTAATCCGCCATAGGCTATTATGAGACGCAAGCTATGGGGATATTTCGAGAGGAGTGGGTGCTTATTTCCCACTCCCACATTAGACAAAAGACCAACATTATGAGACAAGGAACTGACTGCTTCCCAGCAATCTCCATTGAGGGAAACACCTTGGATGTCGTCGATGATTTTACCTACCTTGGCAGTAACATCACAAGCACACTCTCCCTGGAAAAGGAAATTGAAACCAGAATCGGCAAGGCTTCATCATTAATGGCTAGGCTGAATAAAAGAGTGTCGAACAATGCACAGCTCACTGCTAGGACAAAAATCACTGTGTACCAGGCCTGCGTGCTCAGCACACTCCTCTATGGCAGTGAGTGCTGGACGACCTATGCCAAACAAACAAAGCAACTCAACAGCTTCCACTTACGATGCTTGCGCAGGATTCTGCACATCAAGTGGCAAGACAAGATAACGAATGTCGAGGTACTCAGAAAGAGTCATATGCTGAGCATGCACTCAATCCTGAGTGAGAGGCGCCTGCGGTGGCTGGGACATGTCCGCAGGATGAACTCGGAGCGCATTCCAAGAGCCCTGCTTTACGGTGAGCTGGCAACTGGTATGCGGAAGAGAGGACGCCCCTGCTTGCGCTTCAAGGATGTCTGCAAGAAAGACATGAGTCTGGCGCAGATAAACCATAAAACGTGGGAAACCATTGCTGAGGAACGCACCTCCTGGCGGGCTAAAGTACGCGAGGGCATCCAAGTCGCGGAAGCTTCCCTTACAGTCAAGAGCGAGGAGAAAAGGGCCAGGAGAAAGGGGAAGGGGGGTAGAGGAGCAGGAGGAAACGCCATCATCCCATGAGGATGGACGGATGCCATAGGATAGGAATCCGCCATAGACAGCCTATCTTTGTATTTGTGCTCTTTGTTAGTCAAGAGTTACCGGTATTAAAAAAAATATTTGGTAAACAGTGGCGATAGCGTACATTAACATTCGTTGTTGAAAAAAAATTAAAACAATGTATTAAAACATTCACAAAAATAAATAAAATAATTAAATAAGGTATGTTCAAATGTTTAAACACATATTATAGCTTCTGGGAGTGCAGTTGATTCTTGAAGAATGTAGAAAAGGACCTTGATGACCACCGATATTTAATATCCATGCATTCATGATAAATCACCTATGACCCGCCCATAAGCCGACCCCCAACTTTTAACCCTAGATTTTGTCCAAAACAGGTCGGCTTTAGAACGAGTATATACGGTATATATGAACTGTCTAATTAGCATACCAAAACAAAACATTTTAATTATTTAAATATTTTTTTTAGTTTTGGGATTTTCAATATGTAATCATTAGGGCTGCGGAAATTATCGATTAATCTCTCGATTAATCGTTAAAATTTTTATCGATTAAATATCGATTAAAATAATTTTAATCGATAAAAATTCGATTACAATTTAAGAAAATATTTATAATATTTTTTAAAAAATTTAGTAATAAATAATAAATGATTAATAAGTAATAATAATTTATATGTATTTTTTAACGTACAAACATCTCCCACGTAATATTAAAATTTATTTTATTAATTTATGTTGACCGGCAGACGTCAATTATAAAATGTCTGACAGCCAGAGCCGTCTTTACACCATTTTGGGCCCCCGGGCAAAAATATAGTGTTGGGTCCTTCCCCCGCAGGAATAAAAAATGAATATACATAATATATATAAATAAACATATTCCCAAGGGGCCCATATGCTCGTGGGCCCCCGGGCAAATGCCCAACGGGTCTATGCGTTAAGACGGCCCTGCTGACAGCATCAGCGCAGTTAAATTTAAACTAGAAAGTTGAGCAAATATGTTGTTTTTAAGCTAACTGCGGATGGCAAAGTCGAATTTGGTGAAAACATTTTCTGTGTCCACTGCCATAAACAATTCTCTTTTAAAGGATCAAATACATCGCTGACGTACCACCTTCAGCACAAATTAAGTATCAACACATTGTCATGAAATTTAGTTCAAAATATTCTTAATTTTCAATGTCCGTGAGAAATGTTCAGTTAAATGACGTCATAAATTTCTATTTTTGGTTTTAATCGAAATTATCGATTAATTAATCGATAATTTTTCAAAAGTTAACGATTAAATTTAAATTAATCGATAACAGCCCTAGTAATCATTGATGTGTCAATGCTGTTATATAGTAAAAATTTAAGTAATTTTATTTTTATTTCATATCATTTGATATATGTAGAAATGCAAATGTTTGCATGGGTCTAGCTCTTCATCTGCTGCCTTGGGCTCGGGGCCCCGCATATCGTATGCTGCCTTTGGCCCCGCATACTCTAGAGCCTGCCAAGACTGAAATACATTAAGAATCGCTTGAGAAGCTCAATGTATTCTACACACCTTGAAGATTTTATGCTTATGTCAAAAGAAACCGATGTTTTAATTGAACTGAATAATGACACAATTATAAATCATGTAGCCGAAATGTCACCCAGCTTAAAGAAGTTGCTTATACTATAAATACCATCACAGTGAGTCCGAATAAATTGATTTATAGCTTGAATTGACGCATTCTTGATATTTTATTTATAAATATAAATTATAAATGCGATTTATCCTTTTTTTGTTATTGCATATTTTAATTTGTAAAGTGACCCATGACTTTGGAGGCCTAAGCCCTCAGGTTTGAGTCTAAAAAAATGCACAATGAAAATAAAAGTTATGAAGATAGGCAGATAGGGCTGCTTTTTATTTTTTTACCGGGCCGCTTGAACTCCCCAGTCCACCCTTGATAGATATATAATTCAAAATAACGATTTCACGCTATTAGTGCCAAATGTTATTCTGAAAAGTACCAAAAATACCTATAGTGTGTAATTTTTTCTTTTGTTTTAAATATTAATAGACTAAATGTGAAGGGTATGAGGTGTTCAAATATTATTATTGTACACGTGTAGAATAGAAGGGGTACAAATATTAATAGAGTAAACGTATAGAGTAAAAGTTGGTATTCATATATCAATAGACAAAATGTGTAGAGTATAAGGTGGTGTTCAAAAATTAATAGACTACACGTGTAGAGTAAAAGTGGTTGCTCAATTATTAATAGAATACACGTGTAGAGTAAAACGTAGTGTTCAAATATGAAAAGACTAAATGTGAAGAGTAAGATATGTTCAAATATTAATAGACAACATGTGTAGAGTAAAGGGTGGTGTTCAAATATTAGTTGACTAAACGTGTAAAGTAAGAGGTGTTCAAATATTAATATAAATAAAGCATGTGAATTATATCGTCCTGTGCCATACTAGAGGGTTAAACGTAGCTGTAAAGTGGGTTAAAATATTTGATAAATTAAAAAAGTTTATGTTCATAATGTGAACGCATGTTCAATGGAAGTTAAGAACATTGCAATTTTCTTTATTGATTAGGGTATCTATAAATTTAATACATTATAAAGTTTGACCGCGCTAGGCAGTTTGCAGTTTGTATTTGCATAACGTCGCCATGACAAAAACGGTCTTACCGTATCAATCTGATATTTCAGGTCCTCAATACGACGTTGCTGCTGTAGCTTACGTTTTTCTTCACTGACTTTCTCTGAGTAAAATAATATTTATGAGAATACTATAAATATGACAGACTACTAACTTATTAAAAATATTAAATAGTGCATGTATAACTACTAAAAAGCTATGAAAAACATGTTAAACGCTTCAAAATTAAACAAAAATGAAAGCTTCTCGGGAATTTTCTGCAATGGCTAATTGAACGCTTACACGGTTAAAGCATTTAAGCAGGGGCGGATTAAGACTGCACGGGGCCCTTGACTGTAATTCAAACTGGGGCCCTATCCAGCCAGCATCCCTTTAAATAAAATAATGGCTAGAAGCTAAAAGTAGACTGTAACTAAATAGTCCATTGGTTCCTTGCTCATGCTTTGTCTGTACTACGGGATCGGCCTTCCCAGCCAAAAAAGATTCTTTATGAAAACACCGAACACGTAGAAATAACTGCTTGCCGGTATCCTAAAATTGAGTGTAAAAAGAGAAATGAAAGAAAAAAAAATATATATCCACCACAGGGAATAGATCCTGCATCGCTTGCACCACAAATCTACACACTTCCATACAAACAGGAGAACTTAACGATAAATTAAAAAAAAATTCTTTAATGCTATCCCTTATTAAGCCTATAAAATCAGGTTTTTCGATTACTAAGACTATCGGGTCCGAGTAGAGATCAGATTAATATATAAGATTTTATTAATTTATAATATTTTCAGTAATTCATGCAAACATTTGTCCACCTTCATTATAAAATATACTGTTTGGGGGCCCCTTAATTAAGGGGCCCCTGGCTTTAGCCCGTTCAGAACTCCCCCCCCCCACCTCGCCATAGTTTTTAAGTGTGGCTCACAAAATCTTTTAAATATGAAACTTGTATATCAGGGTCATTAAAGTTTATGATGATAAAAGGAGAATGTTAAAAAAGTTAGGCAGCAAGGGGCATTAATGCTGATAAAAAAAATTGAGTAATTCTTCTCACTCAATTTTTGGCTGTAGTCCTGCAACTCAAACGGTGTCATAGTTCCTGACTGTTGTCGCGGCGAATGCTGTGAGCGGTGTTGTTCTTGCTGCTTTTGCACAAAGTGAGGGTCACTAAGGGCAGGCGTGCCATTTTGTCTAGACATGGTGCCAGTGTGCCCATTAATTCTGTCTGCATAAAAATCATTCTCTTTCAGCTGCAAAGACGCAATGATGACATTTTCCAGACATTAATGAGATAATAAAGAGACATTCCAAAGACATACTTCATACATACAACAGACGTCTTGTTTGTAAATGATTTACTTTTATGTGTTTTGTAGGCGTTCTCACAATACCAACTTTCGTGCAATAAATACTTGAAATACAATTGTCAACAAAATAACTTTAATATACACACTATATACAAAAGTATAACTTTGAGGTTTCACAACGTGGAGACAGCAGCCACAAAATCGCCATTTTTCTCTTAACTGCTTTCGCGCGCTTTCTACCAATGTGACCTCTCTGTCATTAATCTCGTGATTATCACGTGACATTGTTTGTAAAATTAAATACAATTTTACTTGTCTTAAATATATATGTAACATTTTAAGAATTAGGATTAGACTAAAATATATTCTTACTGGTGTCGAGGGCGAATATCCATCCTGGTAGATGGGGCCGGAGTCTATTTCTAGGAACTTACGTCGTCTGTTATCACCGGAGTCCTAGCGTCATACCAATCAATACAATTAATACAAAACAAGATATATTACGAAAACAGTAATTCTTAAAAGCATTGAAGTGGTAACCTAAGCCGAACGAACAGATTAAATGCGATCAAGGTGGACAAATAAATGGTCCAAGATAAGACAATCTATGTCAAATACAGAAATCAAATTATGTTACTGCACTGAAAAGTAACTTGGCCAATAATACATAAAGCCTTAAAGGGAACGAGAGAAGAGATTGTTTTAAATGAAGATAAAAGGAAACCAGACTTTTGAAACGATCTTGAGACAATAGCTCCACAGAGACTAGAAGATGCAGTCGTGACTTAATTGTTTAAATTTAGTATTCTGATTAACAAATTTACAATACATTATAGAAAATAGGAAATTTTAAAGTAAAAAAAATATTTTATCTTTTGTAATTCACTTTTATAGATTTGAATTGCAGTCTTTAATTTTAAATTGAAATGCTATGAAAGTAGAGCTCAAGCACTATCAAAGTTATTCCAAATGAATCATTGTCAAAACCCTTCTCAAAATTCCATTTCTTTCAAACGAAATATGTCTTATAAACCTTCCTTATTTAAAGTATTATGCATTCATTGATGAAGGAGTCATCCATAAATGAAGACACGCAATTTTGGCCGTTTTTGACCCCCTCCACCTTGTTATACGTCTTTACAAAAACTTAGACACCCTCCAATATTACGTCACGAATTTTCGCCCCCCCCCCATAAAAGCCGTATTTTCTATTTGAAAATTGAGCATATTTCAAATCACTTTTTTGTCATGTAAGAATGTATTAAGTGTAATAAATCTCTAATATCGTAACACGCGTGAAGTTATGTAAAACGTTATATAGATAAATTGTAAGCAATCAAATATTTAAGTGGAACTTTTATTTAAAGTTTCGCTGTTATATTTGACGTAACACTTCTTTAATACCCACTTTCATTCCCTACACATCGTCACAAACTTTTGACCGCCCTCCCCCTCCGGTGCGTGACGTCATTTATGGACAGTCCCCAAATAATATTTTCCTGCATTAAATTTTCTATGGTCGTTAAAGCGTAAAATTGCAGATTTTCAAAGCTGTAAAGTCATTACAAATTTTTCTACTACTAATTTAAACACATTCATTGTAAATATGATAAGAAAATCGATTGAAGATCAGAAACAGAAGAATGCAACTTCGTGGTATGTGTGGTTAGAAATACATCAAGAGAGAAGCTTTTCCGCAACAATTTTAATTTAAAGAGCTACAAAAAAAGAGAAGATGATAGATGCATATCGGATCAGCAAGCCAATAAAACAAAGAGCTTTCAAAGATACATTGTCACATTAATACAGTAACCATGTAATGTAATGACCTACGCAAATCCATGGCTCAAAAGAAGTAAATAACATATTATTTCTTAAAGACACAGGAAGTCCAAACAATTTTCTCACACAATACTGCATGTTACATTACAATTATTCGTGTCTTTTCAATCTAACACTACCATTGGTCCACCATGTCCATGGCTCCTTTGATCCCAGGGAAACTTTGAGGATAGTAGCTCATAGTTCTGAAACAATAATTATTCATAGTTATGAAACAATAATTATTCATAGTTCTGAAACAATAATTATTCATAGTTCTGAAACAATAATTATTCATAGTTATGAAACAATAATTATTCATAGTTCTGATAAAAAAAAGTGAAGAAATATTCATATCTCTAAAAAAAAAGACATTAGAAAATCTCTGAAGCTAGGAATTCTACGTCGTTTGGAAAACAAGAATTCTACATACAGTGTAGTTCTGAAAGTAAGAATGTTGCATTGTTCTGAAAGTAAAAACACTACAGTATTCAGGGACGGTGGTCTAGCGGTAGGGGGCTGGACTGTCGAACAGCGGCTATAGAGAGTCAAAGGTTCGAGCCTCGGTGCTGGCAGGGTACCCCGCTGGGCATTGTGCTAGCCACACAATCCCTTGGTCGTTAGTGGTGGCTCAATGAAACTTGTGAACGCTAATTCACTTGCCCCATAGGCCATCATGTTCTGAAAACGGGGTTATTATTAATTTGTTTTTAGTTTTCAAAATCGTTTCAAAAAAGTAGTTAAAATGTTGTTAAGTTAGAAATAAACACCATTCACTTTCCTCTTGCGGAGCTATCAACAGGACTTCTCTTGTAATTACGAATTAAAATTTATAATAGATGCTAAAAATATGAAGAGTATTAAATCGTGGTTTGTGTCGAGATGTTTGGATTGTGTGGACCCTCACCTTTTAACAACCATGATGCAGGGCCGTTTTAATGCATAAGCCCGTTGGGCATTTGCCCGGGGCCCACGAGCATAGGTGCCCAATGGGAATATGTTTATTTATATACATTATGTATTATAAGTATTTTTATTCCTGTGGGGGGGGGGTTTCACTCTTGCTCTGCCCGGGGGCCCAAAATGGTGTAAAGACAACTCTGCCATGATGATCTGGGAGCAATGCGCAGGGTTTGTTAGAGGTGCACAGACGCGTAGCGAAGAGAAAGGCTTTTATATCCATAGTTGTCTTCACTGACTCTATCCTCTATCAGGAAGCCCTGAGTCGATCTTCCCTGGAGGCTAAGAAGGTCAGTGTCATTCTGGAGACATTAGGCTGCATCCTAGCTCGTGGTGACAGTGTAATCCTTCGGTTTGTTACTGTTTACTTTGATGTACTGATGCTGGACAGGGTCGATTTATTGGCGACAGAAGGTGCAGCTGAGACCCAACCCGATGGCCCGATGACCAAGCTTGGGGATGGTGGTTTAAGGACCACTTCCGAAAACAGTAGATCCTTGGCTGGTCATCAGGAGACACATCTATGAATGTTTACCAGTCCATGCCGCATCGGAGCAAAAGCGATCCCTGGTGGAAACTACATTCTAACAATAAGGCAATCATCACACTCACATGAGGACTGAACACTATCCCACATGGTGTTACTTGCGTAGGAATATAGGCCGCCAAACATGTGGCAACGCCGAGGAGCACCTGTCGGTTCCGACTACTGTGAAGCGATGTCTTTATGGCGTTGCCTGCTTAATGAGCCTTGACAGTAAAATAATGAGCCAGATCAGAAGAGCATCAGCTCCACCCAAAAAAAGAATGTCTATAATCGAGATTATTACTTCATCTAAACTGAACCTTTCATTGAAAATCACAATCAGAAATCAATCTACTTATTCATTTTTTAAAAGTAATCATTATTACCATCACTTCACTCTCCCTAAGTAAGATTTAATGTTTAAGTTTCAAATTGCCAACCAGTGTGTGGGTCGTACAGGAAACATATCTGCATTAAACTACATTGTCTATGAAACATGCCTAACCGGTGTATAAATGAGTAATGTTTTTTTTTCGTTGCGAGTCCAAATGACAAAATAACTTTAAAAAAAAATTAAGTGGTTGACCTGATCTAAGTGGCTCTAAGGAAATCAAGGAGACTTAGAGTGTAATAGTAATATGCCTGTGATTAAGTTCTAGCCTCAAAGTTAGGAACACTACTGCCAGCGCTTTGCCGCACTGTTTTAGCATTGGCGAGAAAATGCCAATCTCAGTCGTCTTTAGCCATTTTGGGATTTTGATTCATGCATAGAAATAAGTACGGAGTGTATTGGAAGAGCCACCAAAGCTAATTTTTTTTTACTGTATATCATTTACACACTTTCTATTGCATTAGAAAATCTAAAGAGAGAGATTGCCAAATAGTCACAAATATAACAAACGATTTCAGTGACTTATGAGTTGAACCTTCAAAGAAACAATTAATAAGACTTTACAATTTTGGGTGATGGAGTAAAGAGGGCCCCAAATTGCTATAGTTGCACACGTTGTAATTGCTGTTTAAAACTCAAAGAAACACCCATTCCTAAACTGGGAGACAATATGTCTGTTTTATCCCAGTTGTAAAATATTGTCCTCATTTTTTAAAATATTTAATCCAATATGACACTAACCTGTTTCTTTTCATGCTCTCTTTCTAACTTCTCCCTCAGCTGTCTCTCCTTTAATCTCTGTATGTCCTCCTCCATGTCCATTCGTTCCTTCTTTATTCGTTCAATCTCCTCATCTCTGAGCAGTATATTCAGATATATTAGAACCATTTTATTGATATTAAAATGCTAACAGTTTAGTGAGTAAATGCTTACTTTGGTTGTTGCTTTCGATCTTTATGGAAATTGTTTCTGATCTCCTATATAAAGTATTAATATTTTTAGTAATGAAAAAAATTTAATAAATACTTTGTAGTTGAACCTCAACGAGATAAAAACATGGCGAAGTCAAGTATCAAAAAGTATGCATTTGAGTACAAAACCATTATACGCCCTGTGAAAATGCATGTATAAAAAATTAGACATTTAAGTACATTACCATTTAAGCCCTAGATCTATATCAAGTTATGTATCATGTATGATACTTAAATGAACACAACTTACGATTTATTGATATACGGATCTTGTAGGGGTTTTAGGGGTAAATGAACCCTATTCCATCCGTCTGAGATGACGCTCCTTTTGTCATCCTCTTCAGGTGCCTTAGCTGTTCAAAACACATTTACTTAATTAAAATACTTTGCGAATTATGCCTTAACACAATTTTATTCTTTTCAAAATTTGTCATCGCTAGAAGTGAAGTAAAAGTTTACCAAAATAAAACATCCAAGGAAAGAAGGATGAGCTTTAATTAGTGGTGAAAAGCTCAGAGATGGTAACAAGACTCAGCAGATACCTTAACCTCAGGCCGTCTTTGAACTAACAGTTTCAATAACAACAACAAGACCTTGTGCTATTTTTTTTTCAACGATTGATCGGAAATAAAATTAAAAGCCGTATCGACTAAACATCGAAATGCTTCAGTGAATCGAGTACTTAAGTCATTGATTAACTAGACTGACCAGTGTTTTATGTGACTGTGTGATCATGTTCTACCGACTGGGTTGAAATGTGACTGGGGTCTACTAACTGGGTAGTCATGTGACTGGGGTCTACTAACTGTTGATCTGTCCAATATTGAACAAGATCTTACCCTATAGTTACTCTTTAATTTTCTTCTCACCTTTAACATGGTTTATATTAAGCTTACTCTCATAAGAGACAAGCGATGATAATTATCGCTAACAAAATTTAGATCAATTTTGTGAATACATTTTTTATGATTTTTAAATGTCAGGAATATCACAAATTAGTACCTTACAACTGATTTCAATAATTGTCACCGTTAAATAATTTACTTAAAATGTATTCCAATATAAGTCATTTCGCAAATAACTTACTTAATAAAGCTTATTTCAAAATTTTACAAGGCGCAAATCATTTACTTATAACACATTTAAATTTAGATCAATACACGAAGTTTCACTGCGATAATTTTTATGAAACAGAAAAGTTACACAAAAATATGACTAATTATATGAACACAATAAATATTTAAAATAACATGTTTTAGAGAGACGAGTTACTGGACGTCATTTAATCTCATTGACCTCTCTGGTTTATCTACACTTGTTTAGAAAACATGGCATCTTATTTTCATACCAAGATGTGATTCTATCAGACTAGACCAGCAATGATTGGCTCTAATTATTATACCAAGCTGTGTGCCTATCAATGAGTTAATCTACTTTTCATACCTCGTTGTGTGCATATTAGTCTGGAGTAGCGATATAATTGGATCTACTTCTCGTACCTATGTATATGGCTATTAAACTAACAATAATTGGAATTATTTCTCAGATCTAGGTGTCGTTATATGTCTATTAGACTAACAATGATTTGATCTAGTTCTCAGACCAAGGTGTATATCTATTAGACTACCAATGGTGGGATCTACTTCTCATACAAAGCTTCGATCTTATATTTTGTTTCTGTTTCTTTCTACTTCCTAATTACTTTTGTTTGTCTTTTTGTAGCCCTATCCTTTTTAAAAATGTTTTTTGCTGTCATTCACACTAATGGACGGTTTCGACAGAGCGTTAGAGAGTGGGAGAGAGAGAGAGAGAGGGAGAGAGAGAGAGAGAGAGAGAGAGAGAGAGAAAGTTATGGGGGGGGGGAGAAGTACAAGAAGAAGGAAAATTTCTTTTACAATCTGTGTGCGGGTATGCTGAGGAGCGAATAGTGCCTATTCACCGGCTCGATTTGTTTATGCTATCGATTTATTGATTGATTCCTTAGCTTTTTGTTAGTGATTCGATCCGATCGATCGTGTAGAAACTTTAATAAAATCTGACTTTATTTATTGACTTGTTGTGTGTGCATGGAACGCGTATCTTAATAAACTTTATTTCAGTCTTTAAATGACACTAAAACAAGTCCTTAACCTATCCCCAACCCTAAACCTAGCAAAAGCCATAAACTTAACTTAGTCCTAAACCTAACACTAACCTTATACCTTACTCTAAACCTAACCCTAGCCCTAACTCAAGCAAAATATATCTGGGTTTATATGAACATGGCCTAAGTTATGTGTCTAACAACTTTTCAATCCATTGACTGAGATTGCCAAAGTTATCAAAACCGGCAAGTTCCCCCGTGATCTCAAAAGAGGCTAAAAAAAGACATTTGACTTAATGTCATAATATTAAAATGTGTAGAGTTTCATTATTAAAATATTAATTTTTATTTCATTTAATTATGAAGGCATCGGTGTAGTTTGCTGACAATTTAACACAAGAAATGTTTAAACAAATGCTTGTATCTTTCATTACACTATTTCTTTCTGTACGGGCACCTAATGTTGGATAGTTTGTGTGTAAAACTGATGATAGTAGAATGTGAACATTTATTAGTGGTACAGCACATCGACTCTAACATATCTGATTATATTATTAGAACAAGTGAATGCTTGTGTCTGAAATGTTTAAACTAATTTGGATGACATAAGAGCCACATGTCTTATATGACATGTGATTATATCGATGACACAAAGAGCCACATGTCTTAAATGACATGTGATACTATTGATAACATCAAAACTACATGTCTTATATGACATGTGATAATTTTTATGACATCAGAACTACATGTCTTAAATGTCATGTGATAATTTTGATGACATCAGAACTACATTTCTTATATGACATATGATAATTTTGATGACATCAGAACTACATGTCTCATATGACTGTGATAATTTTGATGACATCTGAACTGCATGTCTTATATGACATGTAATAACTTTGATGACATGAGAACATAGACAACTCACGTTCATATGGAATAAGTCGTGGCTGGTCTGAGTTGAATCCAATGAAATGTTTCTGACGTCTAACTTCTACATTAGGCGTCCTAATTTCTTGTCCTAAAGCCTCTGCTACAGACATGCCGAAGTCAGAAGGAAGTAACATATAATTTATAGCACAAATAAGAATAAAATTAAATCACTTATAACACAAGACTTTGGCCAATGTTTCTGGTACTCCACTTGCCGATATCCACTAATGCTCATCTGTATTCATCTTTTACAAATTTCACTTAAACACGTGATAAAACGAAGTTCTAACAACTCATCACCCGTTCTCTTTCCTACGGTGATTTTTATATTTCACTTATCATGGATCTCTTTTAAATACAAACGTCTCTGTCAACCACTATGGAGTGTTGGAAGCGTAGCAAGAATAAAGAGATAAAAGAAAAGTCTTGTCTGGCATGTCCACACAGGCAGAGGCGTAGGTGAAGTAGGCCCCCAGTGGTGAGGCAATGTGTTCGAGAAGTTGTGAAAAAAAGAACTGCAGTCGGCATAGGGGGAAAAACAACAATTTTTAATATAAGTTTAAATTATTATCCAGTCCAATATTTTTATGGGGTCAAACCTGTTAAGTGTCTCTGAGCATTAAAATAGAATGCTATTGGGCCATGCGTTATATATGCCACCATAAATTTCTTTTAGTAACGCTTTCTTAAGGAGTCATTTCTTCTGTCCCATGAGAGCTGTGTCAGTCAACCGTAAACTTTAACTTTCCGTGGAGTGTATAAGGCTGTTGTCATGGCGACTATCACAACACATGCGGCACACTACTTGTGGTCGAGCAGGCCCAAAGATTTTAGATTTTATGTCCGCGAGGCGGTACGGAGGTGGGGTGAAGACTATGTTAGGTTTATGTAGGGTTGTTAGGTGGAGTGGAGAAGGTGGGGGTATAGACCATGTCAGGTTTAAGTAGGGTTGTTAGGTGGAGGGGAGGAGGTGGAGTGTAGACTGTTTGGATTAGCAAGTTGTTGGTAAAGGCAGCAAATCCGTAACCGTATTATCTCCCTTGCTAATAAAAGCTTAAGACATTGATCGCTGGTTCACCATGTGCTTCTCATGTCACCTTCTCATGCCACCTTCTCATGTCACCTTCTCATGTCACCTTCTCATGTCACCTACTCCTGTCACTTTCTCATGTCACCTTCTCATGTCACCATCTCATGTCATCTTCTCATGTCACCTTCTCATGTCACCTTCTCATGTCACCTTCTCATGCCACCTTCTCATGTCACCTTCTCATGTCACCTTCTCATGCCACCTTCTCATGTCACCTTCTCATGTCACCTTCTCATGTCACCTTCTCATGTCACCTTCTCATGTCACCTTCGCATGTCACCTTCTCATGTCACCTTCTCATTTCACCTTCTCATGTCACCTTCTCATGTCACCTCATGTCACCTTGTCATGTCACCTTCTCATTTCACCTTCTCATGTCACCTTCTCATTTCACCTTCTCATGTCACCTTCTCATGTCACCTCATGTCACCTTCTCATGTCACCTTCGCATGTTACCTTTTCATGGCACCTTCTCATGTCACCTTCTCATGTCACCTTCGCACTTCACCTTCTCATGTAACCCTCTTTAAGATATTGTTGTGTGATTAATCCTTTATAGGAAAAGCTCTATTATACACACTAATATGAAATTCGTTAAGCGTGTTTTTACAGTGATCGACCTTTTTGTTAAAGTAAGATTTCTATTGTAAAACATTTTCTTTAAGACTCTTGATACAGGGATCTTTTGAATATAGTAAGAAATCAATTATCCACCTTCTCATACTATGACTTGCTTTAACTTCAATCTTTTAAGAACCCGTGAATATGGAACATTTTAGTTATAATGAATTATTCTTTTATACCATTCTTAAGCCTTGTAGTTAATAATTTTTAGGAATGTCACGAACAATATATATATATAAATATAGAGGTAACTAGATGCGACCCGTGGTGTATCATACGCCGCAGACTTGCTCAAAGACAGTGCAAAGAATGGGGAAATAATACGGACATAAACAGAAGCACGAAGAAATAAACTCGAGTGAACGTCGGGGGGGGGGCAGCCGACGCATTGTTAGTCTCGAGACATGCGCACTGTGTTTGTTGTTACCAAGCCCCCCACTCTGCACCACTATCGCTTGCAAACCATATACTGTGATTGGTCGAGCCTATCGAGGATCATTCGTCATGCTTATTTGCTCGCTCCTAGTACTTGTCCTAATTTTTTGGTAAATTATATATATATAGATGACATTTATTTTATGTATAGGAGGAGTATAAAGGGAATGCTACACAAATTTAATGTATATGATGAAGAAGGGAATACCAAACAAACAATGTATTGTAGGATAATAAAAGAAATGCTAAACAAATGTATTTAAATGATATTTAAGGAGGCTGCGTCTGTCCTTGACGCTACTAATTTTAGAAAGCAGCGCACTAAATTACTGCACCAATGCATCAAAAGGTGTGCAAATTAAAGATGCGCTGTAAAAAAAAATATATGACGTCATTGTTTTAGCTCATATTTTAATTTTGGAAAAGGGAACAATGTAAAAAGAGGATTTGATGATGGTTAATTATAAAATCAAAAAGACATGGGGCGCCGAAGGCGCCCTACAACCCCTATTATAAAATACTTTGTGTGCATTTCAGAAAGTTTAATATTTCGTATTTATCCAACAAGGACAACTTAGTTGGGCTTTTGAAAAAGGTGGGCGCCATAGGCGCCATAAAAAAGTGAATAAATAGATTTCAGCTGAAAACTTCCGTCATTTTTGATGGGTGATACGCTAGTAATTTAATAACCCATGGGAAGAGGTGTGCCAAACAAGCCATAAAATATGTGGAGAGCCTTTTTTTCTTTTTCGGAATAAAAGCCATGTTAAAAATAATTTTAACAATATATTTCAGAATACATGTTATTAACTATTAACCAAGGG
Organism: Ampullaceana balthica; assembly: GCA_944989445.1. NCBI lineage: Eukaryota > Metazoa > Mollusca > Gastropoda > Lymnaeidae > Ampullaceana > Ampullaceana balthica. The sequence goes on along the minus strand of CALYLW010000014.1, from coordinate 3,330,070 downwards.
GAGTAATGATAAATTTAATGCAAATTTGCTAAAAGTGAAAACTTTGTCCAGTAATATCCCTTAAATGTAATTTGCAAGTCCCTGAACTTAAACGTATCGCATCATGTAATGTCAGTCTAAACACAGGGGAGTGGCCTTTTTACCTTTTTATCTTACGACACACACGCACACCCACATTTTAAAAAAAAAGATTTCATCGCAGGCGTGTTATCAATAGCAACTAATGTAATAAACATTATATTTTCCTTTGTTTCTACAAGTATGGGCTCATTTAAGCTTAGAAAAACATCGTTAATTTATAGTGTGTGTCTTTATAATTATTCTTGTTAGAACGAAAAGATAAAGAAAAAATGTATTCAATATAATGAAAATGTCTTCTACATATAATATTAGTTTGTGAAATGTTGTCATGCCCAGATTTGGTTCACCATAAGAAAACCAGAGATTCATAACAAGAACAGCTTCTCTCCTACACGACACAAAGCACCTCACTGCTAACCATAGCCATAACCTTGACCTAGACAAGACCTAGCCCACACTTTTACCCTAACCCTAACCCCAACTAAAATCTGAACCTGGCCTAACACTATCTCTAACTTTAGCCTAACCATAACCTGAATTACTTGAAGATTAACGTAGTTAATTAGTTAACAATTAACAATACTCAAATACCTTAAGAATAATATTAGTCAAAATTAGGGCTGCGGAAATTAACGATTAATTTCTCGATTAATGGTTAAAAAATTTTAACGATTAAATTATTATTTAACGATTAATCAACCCTCCACTTACAAATTATTGGAAGTCAAAAAGTTTTTAAAAAATAATAAAGAGTGGACGATAAATAATAAATTTACTAATGATTACACGAACATTTTGGTTTCAAACGATTGACTGACGCGAATGTTCAAAATGTTGATAAAGTTTGCCTACCATGGTTCTAACATTTCGCCTACGTATCAATCCAAATGAAAATCACATTAAGCTAATGGCAGTCTCTGACTCAGAGACAGAAAATGAAGACAGCTCTTCTGATGAATTACTGCGTTACAAAATGGAGATGAAAGTTCCTGAATACATTAACCCTCTACAATGGTGGAAACCTAATGGACACCGATATCCGATAATGTAATTCCTTGCCAATACCGTTTTGTGCATACCAGTTACCTCAGTTCCATGTGAATGATTGTTCAGCTCGGCTGGTTATATTGTTGATTAGACCCGCTCATTGCTTGAACTAAATAATGTCAACACACTTGTATTTTTGTGTAGTTGGTTAAAAGATGACATATAAACGAGACATTCCAGCGTATTTTATTCAAAAAGAATGTTTAATAAGTGTTAATAAAGACATCATAAATTTTAATTTTGGCTTTAATCGAAATTAACGATTACTTAACTGTTAATTTTTCAAAAGTTAACGATTAAGTTTTTAAATTTAATCGTTAACAGCCCTAATCAAAATCCTTTATGTCGTAATACAATGCTTATAATGTGGTGAGACTGTTCTGATGTGGTTAGATTATAATTAATTTGTCAGGGTAAACACTCATGAGCTACAACAGACACAAAAAATCATGTTCATTGTGAAAGCATTTTTCAACTATTTAGAATGTAACTCGTATAATTTTTAAAAACATATTTGGTGAAAATGATTCATTGATAAAACTGCTAATCACAGGATAAGACGCAATAAATGCGTGTAGAGTGTTTTTTTTTAATTTTAAATCGTCTTCTCTAGCGTGGTGCTCAAAATCAAGAAGTCATCTATCATGGCATTACTCCTATCCGTTGACAAGGGCCCATGAACTGGTCGTGTTGTGTCCCAGATAACATTGAAGAAAAAAGACAAAGTTCGCATTAAGCTCGCGAGAACCTTCATTAGATTTGTGCCCAGATTTTCTTTCTGTCAGAATTCTTCGTTCTGGTGCTAACTGGCTTAGAGTGTTTGCCGAGGAATTAAAGTGGTATTAGCAAGGGAATTTTATTTTACTTGACAGACCCAAAAAAAACTATTTAACCAAAAAACATTCAGTTGGTGTAAATAACAGGAGGCTGGAAAGATATTTTGCTTTTTTTTTCTTGTTTTCTTATAATTTTATTTTTCTTTTAAAAAGAAGAAAACTTCTTGCATGCAATAAATATTGATTTAATAGAGTCCCTCACGTTTTGAAATACTTAGTTTGAGTGTAACCTGAGTAAATGGAATATTATATATTAGACTACTTCAATGTCTAGTTAGATTAGGTAATTTTTTTTTAAAACTTCATTTCTCTTATCAATTAAGTCTGTCTCATGAAATGTTTTGAATATGTTCGCCCTTTGAAAACTTTATCCGTATCAATTAATCTCTACATTTAATTGAAGACACAACGAAATCTAATTTTGTTCACTCCACTTTTCCAGTCCGTCTCGTGTTAGTATAGTTCTTTACCTGGCTCTTAATTGCGTCATTCTCTTTTCTCTCACGGTCTCTTTATCTTATCTTTCTTTTTTCCAAATCCTACTTCTTCGTCTCATTTTAAAATACTATTTTCTCTTGTTTCTCGAAAAGTCCCAAATGTTCAGATCTCTTTCTTCGCAATAACAAATTTATCGTCACCCAAAGCTATATCAATATGTGCTATATGTGTATTTAAATCTTCGCGAAAATATTTTTAAAAATATAAAAATTTGTAGCATTAGTCTATATAAATGAGTGCCAAAGCTAAATAAAAGAGATCCAAAACCTATATATATATATATATATATATGAGTGTTTGTGTGTGTGTGTGTGTGTCTGTGCCATGAAATAATACACATATGCGCAAATAATATGACATCTTTTGTTCATCAAGTTTTAATTAAATCAGTATCAGTAGCTAACCGTCTTAAAAGCAATTATTTTGAGAGAATGCAATAAGCATAGACTACTATTTATGTCAGGGCTGAAATTAATCAAGTCTATCTAAAGAAGACATTGTGTTATTGAGGTCTTACTATAAATCATTCGAATACAAGGCTCGTATAACCTGACCTCCTAAAGGCTTTAAGACAATTAACAGATTATACCCCGAGCTTGGTTAAGACTGAAGCAAAAATCTCTAAATTTATCATTACCCTTTTATAATGTGGTCGAGCGGCATGCGTGCTGGGCTGACGTACCAAGAATTAAGTTTCCCTCTCTCCGTGAAGGCCCGGACTTGTTCCGGGGCTGTATGTGTGTCCCTGAGTCCACCCAGCTCCGAATGTACCTGACACTAGTTAGGGAAAGGGAGGCGGCTGGACATTCTGCCACACAATCCCCTCATAGCTGTGTCCTGCGAACTCTGCGTCACTTGCCAACAGACCGGCATGGTATTTGCGTTCTTTATCAGAACATAGGACGCAAGAATCTTCTGCGTCAGTAATGACTTTAAAAAAAATACAATGTAAAGCATGGTTAATTTTCTAAATTTATTTCCACCCCTGTTCACCAATTTAAATTATTTGTTTCTTTAACTTTGTGTAGCTGAAACGATTTTTAAAAAAAAATTTCGAAGGCCTCAAATGACTTTAATCAAATGGGACGTTTTAAATCCCCGACTTTAGTTGTGTAGCTCCCATCCAAGGTTTAATTTGATTACAGTGGCATGATAAAAAAAAACAAGCTCAGAAAACGATGTTCTAGGCCGGCCTCCATGGCAATGACGAATGAAGACAACAAGTGTGTGTGACAAGCCAAGGAAAAAGTAATCTTATTTTCCCATCTTGTCAATCCGGGCAATCTCTCTGAGGCCAGCCTGACTGCTCCATCAGCAGCCAACACAACACGTCATGTTTCGTGTCGATCATTGTATTCCCAGAGGAATGTATTTCAAACGTTGGGAAAGGGGTCACGTCGAGGTTTAAGGTCAGTTGCGATGCAGCGACAGTCTCAGGTAAAATCAAGGCTACTCAATCTTAACATCACAGTGTCTAGTGAAATAAAAGCTGCTACAAACTATTCAATCGTAACATTTGAGTAGCTAGTGACATAAAAGCTACTACAAGCTAGTCAATATTATGTTTGGACTGGGGAAGCTAGGAAGCAATATCGAGGCTTAAAACGTATTATCTCATTGAGTATCAATCCTAGGCCTAATATGTACCTTGATTCAGCTTGCAATTGAAAAGGGAAACAATTACATGTATATCATTTCTAAACACGAAACCTAACCCTGAGACTAGCCATTTTATCATTTCTCACTAACTCTAAACTCTGGCTTTATATAAATATCTGTAGTTCTGTCACTATTCTATTAATATATGTTGTGTTGTTTTTGTCAATTGTGTACATTTGATTGTAGAACATATCACAACAAGGCGATTAACTTTATGGATCTTTTATTTTTTATCAGTAAGTGATTATAACGTTATATCAATATCAACAAAATAATAACATATAAACAAACAGGCAGTCAATTCACAGACAATATTGTTTTTGTCCTGTTTTAAGCCGAATACAATTTTCATAAATTATCTTATCTTATCTATACAGACGCTCCTTCTATGCAGAAGATAATTGTGTCCACAGACCATGACAGATGATCTGTTGGTAAGTGATGCAGCGTTAACAGGCCACGGCTTTGTGGGTTCCACGCATTACCCAGCCACCTAACTAGTGTTAGGTACCCATTCGGAGCTGGGTGACTCAGGGACGCCCTAGGCCCCGGGAACAAATCCTTACCTTCGCATGGATTCGAACTCGTGACCATCGGTACTCCAGTCGAGCGCGCTGCCATTCGACCACCGCGCCCCCTAAATAAATAAATAAATTACGTAACGCTTAATAATAAATACGATAAAAACACTTGAAAATAGAATCAGATTTTGAATTACATCACCATTTCCTGTATCAAAAGACATACACAAATACAACAATCCATTTATTCAAGTAACATTTTGAAGGAGGCTGGTCAGATATAGGTAAGATATTTGATGTAGAGGTTGGTGAGATTTAGGTCAGATGTTTGATGTAGAGGTTGGTGAGATTTAGGTCAGATGTCAGATGTAGAGGTTGGTGATATTTAGGTCAGATGTCAGATGTAGAGGTTGGTGAGATTTAGGTCAGATGTCAGATGTAGAGGTTGGTGACATTTAGGTCGGATGTCAGATGTAGAGGTTGGTGAAATTTAGGTCAGATGTTTGATGTAGAGGTTGGTGAGATTTAGGTCTGATGTCAGATGTAGAGGTTGGTGAGATTTAGGTCAGATGTTTTATGGAAGAGGTTGGTGAGATTTAGGTCAGATGTTTGATGTAGAGGTTGGTGAGATTTAGGTCAGATGTTTGATGTAGAGGTTGGTAAGATATAGGTCAGATGTTTGATGTAGAGGTTGGTGAGATTTAGCTCAGATGTCAGATGTAGAGGTTGGTGCGATTTAGGTCAGATGTTTGATGTAGAGGTTGGTGAGATTTAGGTCAGAAGTCAGATGTAGAGGTTGGTGAGATTTAGGTCGGATGTCTGATGTAGAGGTTGGTGAGATTTATGTCAGATGTTTTATGGAAGAGGTTGGTGAGATTTAGGTCAGATGTCAGATGTAGAGGTTGGTTTGATTTAGGTTGGTGACATTTACGTCAGCTGTCTGATGGAGGATGTTGGTCAGATGATATGTCCAAGATTCAAGTTCTAAAATAATACATTTTATAATGTGTAATTATACAAGTTCATTATTTACAGTATTAACATCATCTTTCACTGACAGCCAAAAGTAAATATCATATGTTGTTATATAATTTTAGATGTCTTTAGTAGCCAAACTAAATATAACTGTTACTTTACAACATCAGATTTTACTAAAAGTCAAACTTATTATAAAATCTGATCTTATACCTCATCTGACATTGAAAGCCAATCGAGAAATTAACTGTTCATGTGCATCGTCATAACTTAATGTCAGTCAAACTAAATATAAACATTTCTATTGATCTTCCGTATGTAACGAATATGTCATTTAAGAATGATATTAGTTGAAATAATAATGTTCTTTGTTAATTATAATGAAATATTTTTGAAATTTGTAATGTAATTTACCAAAACAACATCCTTTTTCCCCCTCTAAAACAATGCTAGAGTTGAACGCCTTCAGAATCCTCAGATTTGTTGAGAAATATAACCTTTGTGTCGCTGTTAAATGACTGTTCGGTAAAACCTTTTCCAGACATTCTATGGGGCCCTTTAGGCGGGATAGCTTGAGGGGCTGTAGGGCCCATATAAACACCAGATGAAAGTCGTAGGTCCTCTAAAGTTGGACCCATGTAAACTCCAGAATCCATTTTCTGAACCTCTAAATTAGGTCCATTGCAGACACCTTGACTTTGTATTTTACTTTGTTCTTTTTTTGCAGCAAGCTTTGATGAGTTTGTAGGTCCCGTGTAAACTCCGCAAGTTACAGACGTCGGTCCAGTATAAACTCCTGACGTCATGGGGCCCATGTAAACACCAGACATTAGTCTCATCTCATTTATTTTCTGTTCCTTTTCATCCTCACATTCGATGAAATCGCGATCATTTTTGTTGATGATTAACGACGTTTTTTTGCCATTGCCAACGCCATTTAATGAAGCATTATTCTTGGGCCAATGTTTCTCATCCACTCCGTCCCCTGCCTCAAAGTCAACATCTCGGCAGCCAGACTTCCGACGGTCCCGTTTATCAGAACCGTTTCTATTTTGCCGCGTCGAGCAGCGGGCGCTCTTGGTTCTGATACTCGTCGTGCCGTCCCTGCTGATCTGCCGGCACGAGCTGCCCCTCATCTGCACGTAACGTCTTCCAAAGAAAACTCGCATGAACGTGTTCCTAAAAATAGCACTGAGCGAGCAGTAGAGAATGAAATTTACCGCCGAATTCAGTGTCACAAGACTATCGGTGATTTCCCGAATGCCTTTGAACATATAGTCCTCCTCAACATACCCCTTGCCGAAAAACGTAGACATAATAGCGTCGGGGGTCAGGCACAAGATAAATATGAGAACCATCGCGATGAGCATTAGCGTGATTCTATTCCTGGAGCTGAGTTTCTTCCCTTTGACCCTCTCCCGTCGCAGAACGTTGATGATCTTGGCGTTGATGAAGATGAGAATAAAGACAGGGATGATGCCACGTAGCAGGTTCTGGACCCAGGTGTACGGGATCATGAAATGTTGGTTCCTGCCCAACTCGGTGACAACAACCTCCATGCAAGTTTTATTGTTTTTAATGTCGACGATGGTTTCTAGGCGGTATCGAAAAACGGAAGGTATCGACAGGAGTGTCATAATGACAAATACTGAAGTAACCACAGTCCTAGCCTTTGGTATCGTACAGAGGGTTTTCGACCTGGATGGGTAACAGACGGAGATATATCGATCTACAGCCACAGACACCGTCAGCCAAGCTGTTACACTGACTGCCACCTGCAACACAAGAGACAGGCAAAATGAGTTGAAAATATAGAGATGATTTACACAGAAAAACATGAGTTAGACAGAAAAAACATGTGTGAGACAGGTAGGAGTTAGTTAGACAGGAAGACATGAGTTAGACAGGAAGACATGAGTTAGACAGGAAGAAATGAGCTAGATGGGGAGACATGAGTTAGACAGGAAGACATGAGTTAGACAGGAAGACATGATTTAGACAGGAAGACATGAGTTAGATGCGGAGACATGAGTTAGCCAGGAAGACATGAGTAAGCAGGAAGACATGAGTAAGACAGGAAGACATGAGTTAGACAGGAAGACATGAGTTAGACAGGAAGACATGAGTTAGATGCGGAGACATGAGTTAGACAGGAATAAATGAGTTAGACAGGAAGACATGAGTTAGACAGGAATACATGAGTTAGATGCGGAGACATAAGTTTGAAAGGAATACATGAGTTAGACAGGAGAACATGAGTTAGATGCGGAGACATGAGTTAGATGCGGAGACATGAGTTAGATGCGGAGACATGAGTTAGATGCGGAGACATGAGTTTGACAGGAAGACATAAGTCAGACAGGAAGACATGAGTTAGATGCGGAGACATGAGTTTGACAGGAAGACATGAGTTAGACAGAAAGACATGAGTTAGATGCGGAGACATGAGTTAGATGCGGAGACATGAGTTAGATGTGGAGAAATGAGTTTGACAGGAAGGCATAAGTCAGACAGGAAGACATGAGTTAGATGCGGAGACATGAGTTTGACAGGAAGACATGAGTCAGACAGGGAGACATAAGCTAGACAGGAAGACCTGAGTTAGACAGGGAGACATAAGTTAGACAGGAAGACATGAGTTAGACAGGGAGACATGAGTTAGATGCGGAGACATGAGTTAGCCAGGAAGACATGAGTAAGCAGGAAGACATGAGTTAGCCAGGAAGACATGAGTAAGCAAGAAGACATGAGTAAGACAGGAAGACATGAGTTAGACAGGAAGACTTGACTTAGACAGGAAGACAGAGTTAGACAGGGAGACATAAGTTAGACAGGAAGACATGAGTTAGATGCGGAGACATGAGTTAGACAGGGAGACATAAGTTAGACAGGAAGACTTGAGTTAGAAAGGAAGACATGAGTTAGATGCGGAGACATGAGTTTGACAGGAAGACATGAGTTAGATGCGGAGACATGAGTTAGCCAGGAAGACATGACTTAGACAGGAAAACAGAGTTAGACAGGGAGACATAAGTTAGACAGGTAGACATGAGTTAGATGCGGAGACATGAGTTAGACAGGGAGACATAAGTTAGACAGGAAGACTTGAGTTAGAAAGGAAGACATGAGTTAGATGCGGAGACATGAGTTTGACAGGAAGACATGAGTTAGATGCGGAGACATGAGTTAGCCAGGAAGACATGAATAAGCAGGAAGACATGAGTAAGACAGGAAGACATGAGTAAGACAGGAAGAAATACGTTAGACAGGAAGACATGAGTTAGACAGGAAGACATGAGTTAGATGCGGAGACATGAGTTAGATGCGGAGACATGAGTTCGAGAGGAATAAATGAGTTAGACAGGAAGACATGAGTTAGACAGGATGACATAAGTTAGACAGGAAGACATGAGTTAGATGCGGAGACATGAGTTAGACAGGGAGACATAAGTTAGACAGGAAGACTTGTGTAGACAGGAAGACATGAGTTAGACAGGGAGACATAAGTTAGACAGGGAGACATGAGTTTGACAGGGAGACGCGAGTTAGACTGGAAGACAAAAGTTAGCCAGTGAGACATACAAATTGTTATGTATTGGATCTCAGGGTAAATGTACTTGATCTTCTTGTTATTTCAATAAGGGACTACAGGTAAATAAGATTCAGGTAGTAGGATACAGTTAGGTATTATACTTTTAGGTATGACACAGGTAGATATGATAAAGTTAGGTATGACACAGGTAGATATGATAAAGTTAGGTATGCTATAGTAGATATGATACATGTAGGTATGATAGATGTAGGTATGATAAACTTAGGTATGACACAGTTAGATATGATAAAGTTAGGTATACTATAGTAGATATCATACATGTAGGTAAGATACATGTAGGTATGATAAATTTAGGTATGACGCAGGTAGATATGATAAAGTAGGTATGACCCAGGTAGACATGATAAAGTTAGGTATGGCACATATTGATATGATAAAGTTAGGTATGACACAGGTAGATATGATAAAGTTAGGTATGACCCAGGTAGACATGATAAAGTTAGGTATGACACAGGTAGATATGATAAAGTTAGGATTGATAAATGTAGGTATGATACATGTAGGTATAATACATGTAGTTATGATACATGTAGATATGATACATGTAGGTATGATACATGTAGGTATGATACATGTAGGTATGACACAGGTAGATATGATAAAGTTAAGTATGACACAGGTAGACATGATAAAGTTAGGTATGGCACAGGTAGATATGATACAGGTAGGTATGACACAGGTAGATATGATACAGGTAGGTATGACACAGGTAGATATGATACAGGTAGGTATGACACAGGTAGATATGATACAGGTAGGTATGACACAGGTAGATATGATACAGGTAGGTATGACACAGGTAGATATGATACAGGTAGGTATGACACAAGTAGATATGATATAGATTGGTATTAACAATTATACACTTGGCATTAGCCCTCAGTCTGAGAGCTCTCAAGTTATATCAGGAAATAAGAACAGCACAAAAATTGAATGTCGTTGATTTCAGAGCTATGTAAGCACAATATATAAACTTGTGACACATTATAAACTTTTTAAAAAAGAATACATACATTATAAATTCGATATGATAAAAATATGTAAATATACATTTGATAGATTTACAATCTATTAATACAAGTTTGATATGTTTACATTATATTTGATGGAACCTTATCGTGTATTGTATTTACCTTAAATTATTCACAAATAGTAAACCTATAGATCAGACTAGTGCAAATTATAATATCTTTTGCACTGAAAGATGGACATTCGTAGTAGTATCACCTATCGTGAACTATATATGCACTTTAAATTAGCCGATTCTTTAACCGAGATATTAGTACATTTAATCATTGGGAAGTTATGTCAGCACAAACATTCAGCCTCTGATGAAAACCGATGTCATAAATTAGATGTCAACGAATGAAAGTCTACTCTATGTCATAGATTGGACATCTATGTTTCAATTAAACATTTTCATATAACACAAACCATAGGGGAAGGGTAACTGTTGTTATCTACCCCCCTCTTCTCGTCCCCATCCAACCGATGCACCAGATGGACGCGCCCCTGATTCAAGCTGTTGGGACTCAGTCCCCTCTATTAGACTGACACTTTTGAGGGGCTATTCCGTGCCCGGGACGTTCTCTCATGATTCTGTAATCTTGGTCGCGCCTGCGTTCCATAAAAGCCGTCGGATCTTGATTAGCATCTGACGGGAGTCTTCAATGTATTGAGTGCTACTGTCTAAATGGAGGACACGATTTATAGAGGAAACTTAGTTACTTTATCAGGAGCTGTCTATTAAACGGGAGAGTTTATTACCCCAGTATCTGGGGGGTATTATTTTTAGCAGTGTATGTACGGGCTCTATATAAAAGACAAGTGGGATTTTTAATGGTCTCACCTGGGTGATCTGGAATTACGACCTGTTTAAAGAAGTGTAACAATCTCAAAATAGTATTGAAAGATAAAAATAAAAGTGAATTGCGATTGGAAATAAAGTGTAATATGAATCTTTGGTCCCAGCGATGTGCATGACGCATTTATTTAAGAGATAAAGTCGTTATTTTTCTCCTCAAATTTTATGGTCTTTTCAATACTTTTAAGAAGTAATTCAGTCGTCAGCAATCCTTTTATCGAACATTAATTTGATTAATGTGGTTGCTATGATAACAATGTTTGTTTAATACTTATATGTATGTTATCTTTATATAAAGTGCTGTGAGCCCAGTTCCTTACTGGGGTAAAGTGCTATTTAAATTTTCAATTTATTTATTATTATTATTTCAGTAAGTTTGTAAGCAATCTTAGAAAATTATTTGTCATTTTATTACTGCTGAGACAAAGTAGGAGGATGCCATTTATAGCATAATTTTGAATTAAAAGTCTACACTGAATATTAAAAAATAAATTGATGCCGGCTTCGATTGAATTAAACAAATTGAAGAAATTGCATCCAAGAAGCAAAGATGTTCAATCTTATCTTATCTTATCATTACAGACGCTCCTTCTATGCAGAAGATAATTGCGTCCACAGACCATGACAGATGATCTGTTGGCAAGTGATGCAGCGTTCACAGGCCACGTCTTTGTGGGTTCCACGCATTACCCAGCCGCCTAACTAGTGTTAGGTACCCATTCGGAGCTGGGTGACTCAGGGACGCCCTAGGCCCCGGGAACAAATCCTTGCTTTGACATGGATTCGAACCCGTGACCATCGGTACGCCAGTCGAGCGCGCTGCCACTCGACCACCGCGTTCAAACAAGAAGTAAAGCTGCTTTCCTTTTAAAGAAAAATGTGATACATTTTTTGGTATTTCCTTATTTTAGGGTATGACAGGAAGAGGTGTTTGGAAGTAAAACCTATTTTGACTATAGATTTGACAGTTGTTGGTATGGCTACTTTTTCCAACAGGTAACCTCCATTTTTAAGCTCACCTGGAAGACGTAGTGTGCGTAAGGATAGACGTTAGCCATCATACTCTCCGCCGCCCCTGGATTGTGCAATGCGATGATCAACATGATGGAGTAGAGGAAGTCATTAAGGAGCTTCAAGGAGTCGGAGATGCCGAGTGCTGAAGGAGAGACAAAACGACCAGTGTAAGATTAGGGTTTAGATTATGGTCAGGTTATGGTAACTTGGTAACATGGCAAATGCTGAGGGAGGAATAAGTTTCTCATATCAGTGGAAAGGTTGTTTCTGGGGTTAGGTTAAGTTAAGTTCATGTTAGTGATGTGGTTACATGCCGATTGCTTTGAGAGAACAAGGATAAAAAATGTGATAATTTTGCTTAGTTAAGTGTTCATATAACGCTTTCAAGTGTAGCCTATTGCAGTCTACCGTTGTTATAATTGTAATAAAGCCATACAGTGTTACTCTTAAAAATGCATTATCCTATGGCATCCTATGCCAGTCTTCATGGGGTATATACAATTGGATTGAGGATTTCATTTATAACAAACTTTAATTAAGCCAATAGAAAGTGTTTACGTCCCAATATAACTCAATATGACCTGACCGTCATAGATTCATTCAAAAGACGTATTTATATGATTCCCTTTTTCTGGCCTTCTCTGTTTTCAAAGAAAATTAAACCTCAGACCGGGACACGGAAATGAAAAGATTTATTGGAGAAGAAAATCATGATACCTTTCAGGTACAACAACTCATCCGTGAATGTATCCAGGTGTGGTTTACCTCCTGGAATATTAGGTCAACGCTAAACATGAAAGAGCTCTTTGCTTTGTTGTACTGAATTGATCTCAGGCCAATGCGCGTGACAACAAAAGTAAAACCTCCAAGGTTCTAGTGTTATTTTAAGTTTGCTCTCTAATTAGATTAATAATGTCAACTTAAAATGACGAGTCCGTAGAAACCTAATCCTAACGCAAGGATGCAATACTAACCCTGAGGCTAAACCTAACCCTAACCATAACTTTAGCCCAAGCCCTAACCCTAGTCTTAACTCTTACCTAAGCCCTTATTTTAACATTAATCCAAGCCCTAACCATAACCATAACCCCAACACTTGGTTTTGTAAAGTTCGTGATTTCAAACAAGACTGATGACAGTTAATGTAGAGACCAAAGAGTTCGGACTTAATTTCGAAAAATTTCAAACGTGTTGTCACGTTTTGTTGAAGAAATGTCATTAGACTTGTACCTACATTTTTCAAACAAACAACTAATTTGCAATCATCATCAATCTTTATGGCAATCAAATGCAATTTGGAGAGAAAAAAGGGAATTATTGGCATTATTTAGTTACTGTTCATGGTTATTTGCAATCATGGACAAAAATGTGCAAACATTGACAATTATTGGAAATACTTTAAAAAATAACACACTTGAAATCATAAATGCGCCAATTATTGTATACATCTTCTTCACTCAGGGTCGGATTTAGATTTGATGGGGACCTAAGCTATTTGAGATATGGGGCTCTTTATAAAACCAGGTATTCTATGTCATTGTAAAATATGATTCTTGAATATCCAGAGGGTAAACTGAAATAAAGTTTAGAAGTATAAAGACAGTGAAATAATTTTGAACAAAAAATCTTTCTTTTTTTTCATCACAAATTTTAAAATAAAAACTCTGGAAAAAATGGACAAGCTTACTTTTAAAAGACACTATTTACGAAGGCTTATGATCTAATCTCTTGAAAAATTGTATAAGGATTTAGGATTTTTTAAAAACTAAAATATTTTTAAATTTTAGTAAATTTTGTAATTAATGGTCATCAAATTCTTAGACTTTAATAGAGTATACAGTGACGCTTTTTGTGCCCTGTTCGAGTAACTGGAGAGAGAGAGAGAGAGAGAGAGGGGGGGGAGGGAGGGAGACGAGCTGGGAGAGATAAGGGGAAAGAGAGGTTGAGTGAGAGAAGGATGTAAAGAGTGCTTTGGGGATATTGTGTGGGAGACTGAGACGAAATTACAGAATGAAAAGTAGACAAGTGATGATATTTATTTATGGCAAAGAAAAGGCTGATCGTTATCCACCTTTAAAGAATAAGAAAAGAAAATCTTCAGGCATTTTCCTGATAATATATCATGAAAATAATCAAGTCTCCCCCACCCCCCAATAAATAATCTCTTGTTATTCGATGCTCAAACACACCATGACTGATACAAATAGAATAGAAATTTTAAAAAATAAACTTTAAAAAGTGGAATAAATTATGTGTAATGAATGCTATAAATCGTTAATAGATGACATTAAAGATATTATTTCATACTCAAAATAAAAAAATAACAAAACCCAACAATCAAAACAAATATTATCCATGGAAATATCTATTACTTACCAAGTAAATAAATATTGGTAGATGTTGCCATGTCCTTGTGGCTGAGTACGATCAAAGATAGAGAGTTTCCCAAGACACCAGTGATGCAGAGGATGGGGTAGATGATGAGACCTGTCACAAACTGTGATGTTCTGTAGAATGACTCGTATTCATCTGTGCCATTAGAATGACAGCTGAGGACCTCACCGGGCAAGGGAGGGACTATTTTGGTCAAGTTGGTGGGATTGGGTAGGAGCAGTTGGTTAGAGCTCATCAGGGGCTCAAAATTCATCCTAACATCTAAATTCATGATGAATCCTTTTCAATGTGGTCCAGAGACGGTGTGACAGTTTGGTCAAGGTGATCCAGAGACGGTGTGACAGTTTGGTCAAGGTGATCCAGAGACGGTGTGACAGTTTGGTCAAGGTGATCCAGAGACGGTGTGACAGTTTGGTCAAGGTGTTCCAGAGACGGTGTGACAGTTTGGTCTAGGTGATCCAGAGACGGTGTGATAGTTTGGTCAAGGTGATCCGAGAACGTTGGTCTAGATTTAGAAGTATGCTATAAACACACAGTGGGTCAAATTTATTTATCCGAATGGACACATTGTCTTTAACCAGAATAATGAAATTCCAACGTTCACAAAAAGTATAGTTTAATTAAAGTTATTTAGGATGTTTAAAGTGGGCGACTTCGTCAGACAAGGATAATGGGAATCTAGTATTGATTGAAACAAGATTTCAAGAAAGTATTTGAAGATTAAGACAGTGTGAACATTCTAGGAATCTTTAGAGAGAATGTTACGTTTGACGTCATAGCTGCCATGTTTGGAGAGGAAACTAAAAATGCTTTGTGTTTAGTGTTTTCATCAGTGTATTTCAGTGCTCAATGGACGACTCTTGGTTGCGTATGACGTCACACTGACTTTGAAGTGTAGCTTAGACTGGCTGTCCGAGCTGAACCTCTGGGTCCAATTATCTGCTATGGTATTCGTTATATCAACTCTCGTGTTTGCGACCAGGTAAGTGTTACTTCCATTTTGATCAGACGTCGAAGTCTAAGCTCCAAGTCTTCATGCTAACGTTTGTAATTCACTTCTTACAACCCACACTTCGATAAGCTGCAAATATTTTTATGCATCACATGTAGCAACTTTATTTTCAAAGCTTTCATTTTCAGACATTCCTCACAGTGTTGGTTAGATGCACTCTAGTTTAAAAGAACCCACTGCAAGCAAAATGAAACTTCATTTTAACAGCAGGCTTAATAAAATTGCTTTCAACGATAACTCTCCAGTTTTTTATCATAAACCGATACAATTGTTTTCATTGTGTATTAGTAAAGAAACTTTTCTGCAGTTCTATGTATGAAAAAACATTGAGATTTTGTGAAGAGAAAATTGCCAGACTTGTATCCGACCATCCGATGACTGTTATATCGGACCATCATACCACTCTTGTGTCCGAAAATCCTCAGACTGTTATATTCGACCATCGTAAGACTTGTGTCCAACCATCGGAAGACTTATGTCCGACCATCGTAAGACTTATGTCCGACCATCGTAAGCCTACTATGTCTCGTTTTTTTCAACTTCGCAGATTGAATCCAAATAAAATGAAGTAGTTTTTTTTATCTTCACGGATTGACCTAGAAAATAAATTTAAAAATGAGTGTTAATTAAGAATTATTTAGATTAATGACAATAAAAACCGCATAATTACCAACTTTCCAAGGAATGATGACTTTTTGTGTAAAAGAAAAAACAACACACATACACACACATACACACTGAAATACTAACTGCTTTTTGTGCAGGTTTAATATTTTTTATGCATTGTAAAAGAGGAATTCACATTTAATATGCACGTGAAATACATAACTTATGTTTGTTATGTATTGCGGCATTATGTACGATAAGTTAATGTTTTGTTGTATTTTTGTGTGAATGTATTGTGTTGTGTTTCTTTAATATTGGATAAAAAGATACATTTAATTTTTAGTTTTGTATTTATTGGTAATTTGTTTTTGTTTTTTTAATATTTTGAATTTGGGTTGAAAGCTTATTTTGTATGTTTAGTACGTGGTTGGCAAAAGTTTTACTATATTTTATATTCGATAGTTGTGTTCTGTAAGAGTGATCTTGTAATGCATACAATATTATTTTATCTTCGCGTTATTATTCAATGTTTGTCTAACTAAAATTTTATTGTTATCTAAATATATGCAGTGTTTCATCCAATACCATTTATTTACATATAGTAATCCCTCGCTAAAACTGCGAATTTTGAATACCGCTTCAAAACGTCTTAACGTCTAACGGTACTAGATGCCTCCCAAACACTTTCTAAAGACACTTTTACTCATTAATCCTATATAATAAAAGGCAAGTTTCTGTCCGTTCTGTCCGGTCATCTAGAAGCCTTTGGTCCATCAAACACATATAACTCCTACAGCAAATCATATTGAACACGTTTACGCGGACGTTCAAAACGAGTTATTTTTGGTGCAGTATTTCTTCCAAGACTTTATTTTGAGTTATGCGCCTAGGGATTTATAGTCAAAAGCTCTGTTTTTACGAGTTATTTATTTTAACTATAATGAATAGTATTTTGACACGATGCACATGTAGCCTATGCCGGTCGAGACGGCTGTTGGAGGGGAGTTACAACATGCCACCGAACGGTGGCGAAACGTCCTTGGACGGGCTTTGTTGCTCTTATAGTAATATTTAAACGTAGTAATATTGCATGCAGTTATGTTTTTCACAAATTTAGTCAGGATAATGTGGACATATTTTAATTTTGAACTGCAACAAAATTTCTATCGAAAAGAAACGTAAGTACAGTAACACTGATACACATTCCGTATAACTGTACCGTATAGTCATTTTCTATGTATAAAGCACATGTCTTAGAATAGAATAAAAAAATGGAACAAATTTAAAGGCAAAGTTATACAGATCAATACAGTATGCACAGTCTACGTAATATTGATACAATACAGTACGATGTGATAAGAGCCTAACCCGCGAATATGCGGGGCCGCGAATAGTTGAGGGTACACTGTATATTGGTTTAATTTTGTGACTGGGCAAGTTAATCATATTCAAATATCAATTTTTTAACTTTTTGAAACTATGATGATCTCATATTTTGTTATCTCATGATACGATAAAAGTTTTAAGTATCATACAGAATGGGACTGCGATAAAGCTTTTAAATAAAATACAAAATACACAAACAAATTGTGCAATTAAAACAATAAATTTGAGCTTTATTTTAAACTAAAACGACAATAGACGTTTCGGCTAATGCCTTCATCAGTACATTAACATAAAATAGGTCCTTACATATATTTAAATTCTTAAAACATATTATATCATAAAATATTTTAAAATATTCATGTAAAATAAATCTCAAATTTATTGTCTTAATTGCACAATTTGTTTGTGTATTTTGTATTTTAAAAGTTTAATGCAATGTCTTTTACTTTAAGTTAGATTACTTTTTATTTTTATTTATTTTTACTCTCACTTTTTATTTTTGAAAGCACTAATTAAATCATGTTGATGATTTTTTTTTCTATTTTGCTTCACACGAAACGACGATTAAGAGAAGGAAATCCCATTGATTCCTCAACAAATGTCCTCTTTCTGTTTCTCTTAAGATCAGGTTTTAATTAAAAGGTCATCATTTATGTGGCCTTGAAATTGAAATACAATTAACTTGACATTTCGAAAGTACTGCTCAAACCAATAAAATAAACGCCGATTTTTATATGTGGATCTAATACAAATGAACAGATGTTGGTTTTGGCTACCACATAAATATAAATATCTCTAACGATTTGGGCGAGCCCTAAACAAAACCACGTTGCTGACCCTAACCCTAAACTAACAAAGCCATAATGCTAACCCTTAACCTAATATATACCAAGTCATACAGCTGACCCTAGCCCTAACCTAAACCAAGTCCTATTCTGACCCTCATCCTAACCTAAACCAAGTCATATTCTGACCCAAATCCTAACCTAAACCTAGTCATATTCTGACCCTCATCCTAACCTAAACAAAGTCATATTCTGACCCTAATCCTAACCTAAACCAAGTCATATTCTGACCCTAATCCTAACCTAAACCAAGTCATATTCTGACCCTCATCCTAACCTAAACCAAACCATACAGCTGACCCTAACCCCAAACTTAACCCAAGTCATAATGCTGAACCTTACCCTCACAGTCATGTGTAAAGTTTAAACCATTTGTTGATCCCTAACATAATTATATTATCTTATCTGTTACAAACGCCCCTTCTATAAAGATGATTATTGCCTCCTACGCTTATCCATGTTTTGTTTCTAGTCCTGCATTCTTATTTGAATTGGTTTGTGGAATGTTTCACTGACATCTTCCACACTCCAATCCCCAAAAGTCAGAGATTACAATTCAAAACCCTTAATATCTACTAAGGCTAAAAATTAATTAAGGCTAAATACCAAATAAGGCTAGAGATCAACTAAGACTAAATATCAAATATTGTTAAAGATTAACAAAGGCTAAAGATAAAAAAGGCTAAATATTAACAAAGGATTAACTAAGACTAAAGAATAAATAAGGCTAGAGATAAACTAATTTTATAGAGCGACTTAGTCATATTTTTAATTGGTTAATCGTTTAAGGATAAAAATCAAATGGGATAAAGATTTTCTCATCTTGAGTTTATGGATTTGTTATATTGAAATATTAAACATTACTATAAAATCATTCCAATCTCACTGATCAATCAAAGAGACCCCTTTAAGGACTCTTGACAACTATGTATCTTTAGTGTGAACATCTATTCTAAACTCTAAGATCTTGATAATTTTATATTCCGCCTGAGTTTTATCCTCGTATTGCAATCAAGAATTTCAGATTCGTAAAGACAAACTCGGTGCATAAATCTGGAATGGAGACGCGAGTGATGAAATATCATCCATAAAATCCCCAGGAAAGCAAGAATTACCCCAGACGGTGGAAGGGAAAATTGAAAGGTATCGATATTGTAATTTCCATGTATGTTTGAGTTTGCTGTTCGATCCATTCATGGGATTGATTTGTTACATTTTAGTGTTAATAAGTCTCAATAAATTTTTTAATGTAAATCCTATTCACTGTAGCTGCAAAAGAAGCGTTAAGTAAAGATAACATTGATCCTTCCCCCTGAAAAAAACCAGAAGAAGCCTTAAGAACAGAAACAACTTAGCATGTATCTTTAGAAGACACGTTTAAGTCAAGGAGTAAGGTTTCTAAAAATGTTAAAGTCAAGTATTAAACATTGATAAAGTGGAGTACTAAACAAGTGTAATGTGAAGTGCTAAGCAATGTCAAATTTGCTTGAGCAAATCTCTTTCCTGCTCTACATATAAGAGGTTCGATGTTCTTTGATATTTCATGACTTGGCACCTGTTGTACTAGTAGTGCTACTGTAGTCATAGTACCACGATTGAATGTAGTCGTACTGCGATAGAATGAAGTCGTAATATGATTGTCTGTAGTCATAGTACTATGATTGACTTTTGTTATAGTTCTACGATACAATGTAGTCTTACTACGATTGTAGTGGTACTACGATTGAATGTAGGGGTACAACGATTGTCTTTAGTCTTACTACCATTGCCTGTAGTCTTGCTGTGTTTTTCTATAGTCTTTCTTGAAACTGTTCAATCATATGGAGCCATTTTCGGTTTTCCTTATGACATGGTTGCTCACAATAAAGAGTAACAAAAACCAATCAGTCTCCAACCGTTCTCTCCTAACCATAACCATGTAGTGCAGATATTCCAACACTTGATGTCAAATCCATTCCACGATACCATTAATTATCAACAACAGTATGTCTGCTGTTATAACAACCCAACAGCTTCTCTTCACGTCACTGATACCGTCGCAGGGGATGCCGTGTCCGCCTTCCTTAGAGTCTGCACAGACAGTGACCAAGCGGCCGAGTGGAGGCCCGACCCGTCGTTTGTTGGCCGGTATTTATTGTTTTGTTACGACCGCAAGAAGTGTCATATTTGTGGTCTTGTGTCATATCTTCTGTCAGTCTCTGTGTAAACACAGACACTCTCATGAACGGCGCAATAACATGGCAGGATCGATTTATTATTATTAGTGGCAATGGACGGTCAAATCCCACTGTGGTAAGAGGGAATGGTCAATCGATAGGAAATATCGGAGTAGGCGCTCGAATTTCTGGGACTTGTTGAGAAGAGATGTCAGGTTTAACAGTTTATTTTTCTGAGCATTTGTTGGCTCTGAGGTATAATTGTGCTTCCTAATTTTAAATTCAATTGATAAAGTATGCTTTTCCACTAAACAGTTGTACATCCTGGCAATACATTCAGAACTACAATAGCACGTTCTTTCTCTACAAAAACACACATACACCATTATTTATTAAACGCATTCAAATATTTTTATATACCATATAATTGAATCTATTCATAAATTTTAAATACCATACAATTAAAAGGCCTTAAAATGCTTTACAAAATCATTCCATTGAGCACGTTCATATACATTGTACAAATTGAGCGGATTCCATAACTTTAATACTTTACTTTGCAATTGAAAGAACTCGGTTTTTTTTTAATACATGCAAATATTCTACATTCTTGTGAATTAGAAAGCTACCAATACATGACAATATTCTACATTCGTGTCCAATAGAAAGCTACCAACACATGACAATATTCTACATTCTTGTCAAATAGAAAGCTACCAATACATGACAATATTCTACATTATTGTCAAATAGAAAGCTACCAATACATGACAATATTCTACATTCTTGTCAAATAGAAAGCTACCAATACATGACAATATTCTACATTCTTGTCAAAATGTAAAGCTACCAACACATGACCATATCTTACATTCTTGCTCACGCCCTACTACTACCCCCAACCCCATCGCCACAGTTGTTCATATCACAGGAAACGTTGATAGATTGAACCCGAGCTACTGCCTGAGAGTGAGGCAGTCGAGCAGACAGGCGCGCTGACATATTGATAAAAACAAAATTGGGTGATTTGTTCTCGATAGGAAAAGGATAATCTCTCGGATAGGAAAACATCGCCGCTATCGTGTGTGGATGATTGATACAACTGTACGGGCACCAAGGATAATTGATATTACAATATAGGCACAAAGGAAAATTGATACATGTACTACAGAACGGCCACCAAGGATAATTCATATTACAATATAGGCACAAAGGAAAATTGATACATGTACTACAGAACGGCCACCAAGGATAATTGATACTACGGTGCGGGCACCAATGATAAATGATACAACAGTAAGGGCACCAAGGATAATTTATACTACCATATAAGGATAATAGATACTGCTAATTGGGCACCAAGGATAATTGATACAACTAAATGGGCATCAAGGAGAAAGCTATGATATAGCACTCACTTAGATGTTCATCCACAATTCAAAGCTAATTGAAACATAACAGACATTGCAGTTAAAATCACACAGCGAAAGTCGTTTTATACAATTACAATATAGAAAACAAGCAGAGTTTACAATATTCTATTTCTTTTTTTAAAAATAAATTGTAGGACATAGGATTAAAATACCAGTTATACTTTAGAACTATTCAAAACATAGGTATGTTGGTCTCAACAGAAAGTTTTTTTAAGCAGATTCTATTTTTATTTAAACAATCATAGAGTTAGGAGAATACAATGTTTTGCTCTACACAAGAAAATGCCAGACTATGATGCTAGGTATGAACAAAAGCAGCAGCTGACATCTAATGACAGCAAATGTCGTCCAACTAGTGATCGCGACTTGTGTTAGGACCAAGCAGTAACAAAAGATCATGAAATAAAGTATAGAGAACATATGTGTGTACCTGACATTGTTCACGAACGTTCTTTACTTTCTCATGCAATGTATTTTTGATGTAGTCATAATGAAAATATGTGCTCTGTCGTTCTGTCGTCATCTCTCTCTCTCTCTCTGTCTTGGGCGGGTGGAAAAACAAAAGTAAAAAATGACCCACTTCCCGTGATCCGATCAAGCTGAAATTTGGCACACGGACCCGTCTCACCTAACAATGCATCGTATCAAAATTTGAGATCGATCGAACGTACCGTAATTAAATTTATGCATTTTTAGTTTATCTCTATGCGAGGTATGTAATTCAATTTCACGGTTTGTTATTGTTTTTTTTTCACGTGGGAGCTCAGTTCGCGCGTTGACGCTACCCATCGAAGTACCGGCGTGCTTTTGTTTACATTTTACGTGTCACGCTGAGCTCGGTCCAGTGATAGGTGACCAGACTTTTCCCCTCTCCCAACAGGGTTAGGAGGTAAAGTTGAGTTAAGACAGATTCAGTCTTTAAATGTTTATCGCGTTTGAAAATAATCAATACTGTTAGTTATTTCTCATATGTAAGGGATTTATAGTCAAAAACTTTGTTTTTACGGGTTTGTTTTTTTAAAGTAGCTCTGTTGTATAAATTAGTTAAGTGTTAAAGACGGAAAATAAAAATCGTTTATATAAAAAAGAAATGAATTGGAACAGTCGTCCAAGTTGTGCGGGGAATGTTTCTAGTGATTGAATAGTTCCTTGTCAAATTGGGTTCACCACTAATCAATAAACGTAATTTTCAATGTATGTCACGCCTGTCTCTCCGTGACGCTACTAATTTTAGAAAGCAGCGCACCAAATTACTGCACTAAAAATAACTATTTTCAAACGTCGCATAAAATTGTTCAATTGGGAAATAAATTAATAACATAGAAATAAATAAAATAAATGAAAGTTCTATATTACGTTATTTTTTTAATCTGATGTGTATTTATTTTGAAAACTTCCGTCATTTTTGACGGGTGATACACTAGTATATAATAGTTTTTGGGCGTCAAGGAAAGTAAATTGTAGAAAAAAGAAATGTCTGCTCATTTCATCCGTTCTTATTGTCTTTTAATGTCGAATTTTCTTGCGAAATCTTGCTTTAGTCTTTTTAAAATTCGAAAGAAAATGCGTATTTTTCATATTATTTCCAGTTATTATTTTGATGTTATTTTTACGTTTGTGTTGTTTAATTTTAGCCGTTAGAATTAATCTTCTACGGTACTTTCCAAAGGAAATATAATTTAAAGGAATTTGGCAATCGTTCTTTTCTCGAAATATTGAACGATTACGGAATCCTTCTTATGTTAACGATCAATTAAATGAAATCCAAATAAGGGATAACCACGTAATTGAGAATTGATTTGAGTTCTTAAAATTATTGAAGTATAAATATAACGAGCAACAAAGCCCGTCAAAGGACGTTCCGCCACCGTTTGGTGGCATGTTGTAACTCCCCTCTAACAGCCGTCTCGACCGGCATACATGTGCATCAAGTCAAAATACAATCCATTATAGTTAAAAAATAAATAACTCGTAAATACAGAGATTTGACTATAAATCCCAACGCGCATAACTCAAAATAAAGTCTTGGAAGAAATACTGCACCAAAAGTAACTCGTTCTGAACGTCCGCCTCAACGTGTTCAATTTGATTGGCTGTAGGAGTCATACATGTTTGAGGGACCAATCGCTATCGATGACCGCACGGCACTTAGCCTTTGATTATATAGGATTTTACATATTACTTACGCTTTTTCTATACAGAAAGAATTTTTTTTAAAAATACGTTGTATATATATATATATATATATATATTATATATACATATATATGTGTGTGTGTGTGTGTGAGTGTGTTTGTGTGTGTATGCGTCCATATTTGTATTTATGTATTTATGAATGTATAACTGCCAATATATATTTACTTAAACTGGCAATATGTAATACTTGTATTTATAAATCTTTACTATTTATACATTTTCAGCAATATTTTAGAAAACATAAACTTAAAAATAGCAAGAGTTCGTAAAAGATTGTTAACAAAGGATATTACAGGATTAGAGTGTGTCCATGAATGAATGGAGAAAACAAATGTTAGGCGAACAAACATTATTCATCGTCAGCATATCCCCAGGCAAAGATTATTTTCGAGAGATGCACTAGGGACTCGGTCTCGAATTTACTTTCCTGTAACCACTAGATGTTCAACTTAGTTGTGTTCTGCAGTTATATACGTAGATTTATGAACACCACAAGTATTAAGATTATATACGTAGATTTATGAACACCACAAGTATTAAGATTATATACGTAAATGTATGAACACCACAAGTATTAAGATTATATACGTAGATGTATGAACACCACAAGTATTCAGATTATATACGTAGATATATGAACACCACAAGTATTAAGATTATATACGTAGATGTATGAACACCACAAGTATTAAGATTATATACGTAGATGTATGAACACCACAAGTATTAAGATTATATACGTAGATGTATGAACACCACAAGTATTAAGATTATATACGAAGATGAATGAACACCACAAGTATTAAGATTATATACGTAGATGTATGAACACCACAAGTATTAAGATTATATACGTAGATGTATGAACACCACAAGTATTCAGATTATATACGTAGATGTATGAACACCACAAGTATTCAGATTATATACGTAGATATATGAACACCACAAGTATTAAGATTATATACGTAGATGTATGAACACCACAAGTATTAAGATTATATACGTAGATTTATGAACACCACAAGTATTAAAATTATATACGTAGATTTATGAACACCACAAGTATTAAGAAGAACTCACTTCTCAAACTCGGCCTTCCTCAAAGTCTCCTTGTCTAAAAACATTTCTTATCTTGGGATTATTCGATTTTTAAACGATAAATTAAGTTAAATAAGAAATAACACTAAAATAACTAACCAGTTTGATGTCTACTTCATAAAACTACAAATCAGATGTCTACTTTATTAGACTACCAATCAGATGTCTATTTTATTAGACTACCAATCAGATGTCTACGTCATGAGACTAACCAATCAGATATCTACTTATTGAGACTAACTAATCAGATGTCTTATTCAAGAGCATAACCAATAAGATATCTTGTCAACTTCAAGAGACTAACCAATCAGCTTTCTACTTTATGAGACTAACAATCAGATGTCTACTTCATAAGAGTAATTAATTATATGTCTACTTCATGAGACAAACGAATAACAGGCCTACTTCCTGAGACTAACCAGTCAGAAGTCTACTTCATAAGGCTAACCAAAACATGTCTATTCAGGAGACAAAACAATTAAATTAACAATAATCAACATTAAATAATTAAATTTAATGTCTCCTCAGTGGAAGTATTAAACCGTAGGAGTAATTAATGGAACAAGACTGGTTAGATGAATATTAGTTTACAAATCATTTTGTTAAGTTTAGGGTAAGGTTATGAATAACTTTGTTTTGTAGAAGATTGGATTCAGAATCAGAAGGATTGGATGATTGTTATTTTAGGATTCAGCATATTGAATATTGACAATGCACGCAAAACATTTTGTGGAAATTCATGACGCTCGATACTGGACACTACAAAATTATGGTTTTTTATTAAACCTGTAACAAAACAATTGCAATGCGTCGTATCTTATGAAGCGTGATACTGGACACAAGAAAATGTGTGGCTTTGTGAACATTTAGAGTGGACATAAAACATGTGATGGATTTATATGAATATTGATCAAAGATAAAAAATAGTTTCTGTTAAAAATCCGCAAAATATTTTTATCTACTACACATGTTTTTAGGGTGTTTTTAAAACGTATTCTTAGATTTAGACATACTCTCACCAGAAATCTACTTCCCGAAAGTCTTCTCTATATTATCTCCCTTTGATACCCTAGCACTATCTTCTGGTATTCTAGCACTATCTTTTGGTAACCTAACACTATCCTCTGGTATCCCAACACTATCTTCTGGTACCCTTACATTATCCTCTGGTACACTAACATATCCTCTGGTACCCTAACTTTATCCTCTGGTACACTAAAACTATCATCTGGTACCCTAACATTATCCTCTGGTACACTAAAACTATCTTCTAGTACCCTAACATTATCCTCTGGTACACTAAAACTATACTCTGGTACCCTAACATTATCCTCTGGTACACTAAAACTATACTCTGGTACCCTAACATTATCCTCTGGTACACTAAAACTATCATCTGGTACCCTAACATTATCCTCTGGTACACTAAAACTATACTCTGGTACCCTAACATTATCCTCTGGTACACTAAAACTATACTCTGGTACCCTAACATTATTCTCTGGTACACTAAAACTATCATCTGGTACCCAAACACTATCATCTTCTACACTAACACTAACCTCTGGTCCGCTTACACTATTCTCTGGAACTTTAACACTATAGTCTGGTACCCTAATACTAATCTCTGGTACCCTTATCCAAACCTCTGGTACTTTAACACTATAGTCTGGTACCCTAATACTATTCTCTGGAACCCTTATCCAAACCTTTGGTACTTTAACACTATTCTCTTGTACCCTAATACTATCATATTGTACCCTAATCCAAATCTTTTTTACTCTTTCCCTCTCTCAAAAGCAACATAAAATCAGCTTTCGAATCTAAACATTTTGGTATATTTATCATGAAATGAACATATTTAAGAAATTGGTTTTCTCTCCGTCCTTGACCTAGAAAGAATGTTAATTAAGTCACAGGAAACACTTTATGACATGATTATACCATAAATCAGACAGCGCTAGTTGTACGGATATGGTATACTAGACGACCCGCGGCGTAGCATACTCCGCAGAATTGCTCACAGATGAGTGAAGACTTTTGAAAGACATACTTGTCCAAAGGGATGATTTTGAAGAAACAACTGTGATTGCGTAAAGAGAAGGATTTCCACTCAACTTTACGCTTTTTTTAAGAAGATACTCCCCATTCCCGTCCAGGAACATATGACTTGTTGTTCTGGCAAGTGAACTCGTAACCGTGTAAAAGTAGTGTAAGATTTATCGGAAAGACTGTTGTTGTGAATTGAAGAGCAATAGTTTCCTCAATGATCTTTTTCCAGAAATATGCGACCCATAGAAACTGATGCAGGAATAGTTATAGGGCTTGTCATTATTAACCGAATGTCTATTGATAGAATCTATTTATAACTCGGTCACTCCTGGAGTTGCCGAGACAACAGCTGTTTAATATTTGTTCATTACTATTACAGCTAAGTGGCTCATTGCAATTGACTAAGACTTGTTCAAAACCTTAATTTTATAGAATTTCAAATTAAAAAAAAACCCCAAAAGATTATATTTTGAGAAATAATGTATTATGCGAATCAAAACGTGCTTGCGAGTATGAATTATGTAAATAAATCAGTGAGTCTACGCTAGTTCTTTCGCTCGTTCGTCCATGAATTTTATTCATTCTTACTAATTACTACTAATACCAATTATTTAATTATAATTATATTCATAATCTTAGTTATAGTTTATTACTAACTAGCAAAATGCCTGCGCTGCTGCGGAACTATAGGATTTCAGTTAGTGTTGATACCCGAGTAACAAATTGCTATTAAATGTCATGAAGATCGAGCCATAAAAACGAAAGTTTAACATGACGAACGTTCCGAATATTAAGACCGTTGCACATAGAATTTCCAAATGAAACCTGCTTAACTTTTGGACATAAGGGTTTTAATGAATTCTATTTTCTAAATATGACTCACGTAAGTCTTATATACAAAGTTTGATTTTTTTTTAAATCTATTGTACGGGATATTCACGGGAGAGTACTCAAACACTTTCTAAAGTTTTATGGCGATCAGTGACTAAAATAATATTTATACAACTTTTATAAGAAACAAAATGACATTATGGGCCCCCCGGGCCCAATTGATGCAAGATGTTAATTTCAAAACACCAATTGATTTCAATCTGGATCATGATGAATATACTTGTTTGTCAATGTTTGTCGAGGTCGTGTAAAATCAAATGGGGAATAAATTGACATTAAGGGTCCCTGGGCAAGAACGGTGCAAGATGTTCATATCTCAAAAGGCCTGAAGATTTCAATCTTGGTCATGATGGAGATATGTGTCTATATTAATCTAAAATGTTTAAAATCTAATGGGAAATAATGCTTTAAAAGTTTACAAAAAATTATTTGGGGCCCTGGCCCAGAAGAAACAGACGTTAGGAATGTATTATCTTATCGAATTCTTATCAAATTTGTAATGTTTAAATTTGGTCAATAACCGAACCATTTGACCAGTAGCCACTATTTAAAATAACTTTATATAACTCATCTAAAAAAATGACATACTGGGTCCCCATCCCCTTAAGTGGTATTCTAACAACGTTTACGCCAGAAACTTTTGCTTGAGTGTAATCAACAACTTCCCAACGTTTAATGGACATTTGATGAATAAAATAATATTTATACGACTTTAAATAAACTACAATTAGGGCCCGGGGACCCAATCAGTATAAGATGTAAAGTTTCAAACAAAAGTTGATTTCAATCTGAATCACAATTGAAATAGTGGATTGTCAATATTTGTAAAGATCGTTTGAAATCGAATGGGGAAAGAGTCTTAAACGTTTTCGAAAAAGATAATTGTGGCCCGCGGCCCCAACACAATAGATAAGATGAGTCAAATGTCCTATAGTATTTTATTATGGGCCATCAAGTTTTTATGTAAAAAGTTTGGTCAAGACCCATCCATTTAAACAGTATCAAAAGATTAAACAAAATGTTATATAGCTCATAGAAGGAAAAAACTGCATGTGGGCCCCCGGCCCCCATTGAGTGGGTGTTTAAAAATTAAATTTATTTGCCTGTTAAATCGCGTGAGGGTACTCAACAACTTCCAAAAGTTTCATGCTTCTACCTACTAAGGCAGTTGGAGAATTAATGATGAGTCAGTTTTTATATAGCTCATATAAGAAAACAAGAAATAAAAACTCGATTGAGTATTTAAACGCAATTTCCAACAAGGAATTTCCGATTTTGTATCAAGGGAACTCAATTTAGATTACATTGAAAGTCGATTCAAATAATGAGGAGTTTTATTTTCCAGGAAATCCAATAAACCTTATCGGCAATTTTTGGCCGTAGCACACCCATGGGACCTCCTTTGCATATTTGCAAAAGACCCAAACCCTCTATCTTGTATGGTTCAGAAGAAGTTGCATTGTCAAGCTTGACAGATATTTCGAATATATAAACGCAATTTTTCCAAGGGAAATTGCGTTAAAATCTACATTTGGGCCCTCGGCCCCCAATAAATGAAAATTTTAAAATTCTTTTTCACCAATTATCGTTGTGACAGTTTACTTAAAAAGTTCCCAAATGTTCATGCTTCTACCTACACGGGAATATGGAGAATTGGTGTTGAGTAAGTGAGTGCTTTTCCTTTTATAATATAGATAAATACTAAGGCATCTATTTTTAAAAGGACCAAGAAAAACAATTAATATTAAACTAAATATCCCTTGACTACAATTACTATTACGCTAGGACTAGTGTTTACGACTATCGAACGACCACTTACACGCATCATTTAAAATGTTTAGGCTTATTTCCATTAGCTTTAAGTCTAATGCATTGTAATAATTTATTCAGCTGCAAAACTAAGTGTAAAGAATATTTTTCAAAAAAATTGCTTCTAGAAGATCGCTTTTAGTGAGATCATTCTATCAAAACTGTGATGTACCGGATTTCGGCTCAGGTAAATCCGGAATCCGGCCATTTTTACAAATCCGGCTTCGGCTTCGGTTTATGTCTAATTTTGCCGGATTTGGGCCGGATTTGGCAATAGCACAGTAACGCTTCCAGTTTAATATTTCTCGCTGACGTAAATAAAAAAACAAAAACAAAACAACAAAAACAAATAGAGGTAAAAAAAGATTTTTTAAAATCAACTTTTTAATACGTGGACTACATAGAAGAAAATAATTTCAAAGTTATAAGTTCAAGTACTTTGATTTAATATGACTAAAAACGTGAGGCGGACGCTTATGAGGTTTTACATATGCAGTTCACTCATTCTCTCACTTATAGATCTCTCTTTTGCATCCTCAATTATAAATCTTTAAGGCGCCCTTAATGTCCTTTTTTTGGTTAGATGAGCATTATAAAAATTAGTTTATGCGTTAGCTACTGAGTAAATGAATGGATTTTAACCAAACTTTATATATAAAAACTTGGTAGCCCATATTAAATAACAAAGGGCACTGCATTCTAATGTCCAATTGTTCAGCCCGGGGGCCCAAAATGTCTTTTTTTCGAATATGTTTGAGATATTATTTGCCATTTTATTTTTAACGTTCTTGAGAAATATGTCCATGATGAAACTGAATTAAAATGAACAGAATTTTGAAATTTACACCTTAAATCGAATGGGCCCGGGGCCCCAAATGTCTTTTTTTGTGTGTATGCTCTAAGATATTATTTCCA
This sequence comes from Ampullaceana balthica, assembly GCA_944989445.1. NCBI lineage: Eukaryota > Metazoa > Mollusca > Gastropoda > Lymnaeidae > Ampullaceana > Ampullaceana balthica. Next base: position 3,299,166 of record CALYLW010000014.1, on the reverse strand, counting down.
ACTCAGTTTTTAACGATCTTGAAAAATATATCGATGATGAAACTGATTTTAAATTAACAAATTTTCAAAATGTACATCTTGAACCGATGGGCCCGGGGGCCCCTTAATGTATTTTTCCTTATATTAACTTTTAAAGAATTACTTTAAGTCTTAGATAATGAGAAAATAACTGGATTTTAACGAAACTCGGTATATAAAAACTTAAGAGCCTATATTAAATTACTATAGGGAACTTTACTTATAATGTCCATTTCCGAGGGGCTGGGAGCCCTTAATGTGTTTTTACTAAACTTTTAATATTGTATACCCCATTCAATTTTACACGAAATTGTGAAATTTAGATAAAATTATTTATATATTTTTTATGAAATTGATTGAAATAAACAGATTTTCTAACTTCATATGTTAAACTGATGGGCTCCTAATGTATTTTCTTTTTTTATCTATATTTATTCCTTTTTACTGAGATCGTGGCAACGCAAAAAGGGTCTTCTAGTTTACTTATAAACGAATTGTCTCACTTTCCTCAATAAATATATATATATATATATATATATATATATATATATATATATATATATATATATTAGGGCTGCGGGAACTAACTATTAATTAATCGATTAATCGCTAAATTTAATTTGATCGATTAAAATTCGATTAAAATTTAAGAAAATATTTCTAAATAGATGCGACCCGCGGCGTAGCATAAGCCGCAGACTTGCTCATAGATAGTGCAAAGAAAGGGGGGGAGAGAATGGACAAAAACTACATCACAAACAAATCAGAACAACGCGAGTGAACTTCGGGGGGGGGTGATAGACCCGCCGACGCATTGTTGGTCAAGAAACATGTGAACTGCGGTTAGCCACCTTCCCCCCACCCTGCACCACCCTAGCTTGACAACAATAAACTGTGATTGGCCGACCCTAGCAAGGGTTATTCGTCAAGCTTATTTGCACTCGTCTTGTGCTTGTTCTGGTAAATTATATATATATAGATGGTCTATTGAAATTATTATGCAGAATCCTTCGTTCATTAGAGTTTGTTGTGAAATGCGGTTGTACATGTTTATCAGAATAGTGGCAGGGTGACGTCACATCAGTGTGATAAGTTAGCTGTGAAATTTGTAATGACCTACTAACGTTGTCAATAGTTGGCACCAGAAAGTCATCAAGTGTGAGAGGCAATAGAACAATACAATTTTATTACTGAAGCTTATGAAAGATAAGTTATAAAATAAAATAAAAATGGTTTGTTTTTAAATCCCTTATATAACTTCGAAATCTGTCTCTCTCTCTCTCTGTCGTGGTCTCTGTCGTTCGCGGTCGTTCGCGGTCGGGTGGAAAAACACAAGTAAAAAATAACACACTTCCGGTGATGCTGTCGAGCTGAAATTTTGCACACAGGCTCAAGTCACCTAACAAGGCATTGTATCAAAATTTCAGATTGATCTAAAGTACCGTAATTAAATTAATGAATTTTTAGTTTGTTTCTATGAATCTCTATGTAACCGTCTGCTATTGTTGACATCCACGTGTCTTTGGAGTTCACTCCCCCCTGGATGACCACATCCTCGTGTTTTACAGCAAGGTGAGTTCAATAACGTTCTGTCTGTAAATGTTTGTCGCGTATTTTATTGAACATAATCAATACTTTTAGTTATGTCTCATATATAATGGATTTTTAGTCAAAAACTTTGTTTTTATGAGTGCTAAATTTTTAATATAAAAAAGAGTCACGGGTTCGAGCCTCGGTGCTAGCCACACAATCCCTTGCTCGTAAGCCATGGCTGAATAAAAACCTGTGAACGCTACTTTACTTGTTCCCCTATAGACCATCATGGTCTGAAAAAGGGTACCTTTTTAAATATCCAATACATTAAAATACGAGGGTTACATCACATGTTTTATAAAAGGAAAACCAGGTCTATAAAGGCTTGAAGAAAGGTTAATGGCTAAAACAACTATTTGTTCTCGATTGAAAATAAATAGTAACAAGCCGGATTGTGCCTAACTAAAACATTTATTTAACAAGACAGAGTGCATCATTAAACCTCTTAGGAAACAATGATGGGACGTGCCTAATGAAACCGTTTATATAAACAATACAGGATGTGTCTAAATAAACTGTTTATAGAAAGGAACCCATTGGATTGCTAGAGATCGATTGGTAACAAAGCAACACACGCACGCACATGCACACACACACACACACACACACACACACCTCACACAGTGAACTTTGAGGACCGAGGAAGAGGGCCTTCCAATATAAATCCCTCATCTCCATCCTGAACTACACCCCCAAGACCCGGCCCTCATTTAGCAAACACTCCTGACCACTACCCCCCCTCTCTGAGACGCCTTAATCAAAAACATTCCGATGGCCTGTTAGCGTATAAACTGCCACTGGACCCACGTCGGGAGCCGTTGACATTTGCCGTGCTTGCTGGCCCGTATGATGGGATGGAAAGACTAAGAGCTGAGCCCAATGCATGTCTGACACACACTTCGGCTTACTGTCACATTATCTTATCCCAGAGACTCCATTTACAGTCACATCTTGTCATGACTTAGGAAGCGAATTCCCCGGATGTGTCACATTTTTGGTGCGAAGCTCGGTAAGTATCATATCACATTTGGAGACTTGTCATGCCAAGATGTCACGTCAGGTCATGTCGCAGGACGATATTACAATATGGTAAGTCTCATTATTAAAGAGGATCGGGCGTAGAGTTAAGCCTTCTTTCATACATGTGTCCTGTGGAGCAAAATAGTTGACTCTAACAATGTTTTTCAAGTACCAATATAAAATGTACCTTTTAGAATTTGTAGAAAGAGAACTTCAAAAACCCGATTTGTCTAAAAAAAATCAACGATAAATGAGACAATGTTTGAATGAGTGCATCAGAGAACCAATATATGAGAGGATGAGACTGTGAAACAGAGAACCAATATATGAGAGGATGAGACTGTGAAACAGAGAACCAATATATGAGAGGATGAGACTGTGCATCAGAGAACCAATATATGAGAGGATGAGACTGTGAAACAGAGAACCAATATATGAGAGGATGAGACTGTGAATCAGAGACCCAATATATGAGAGGGTGAGACTGTGAATCAGAGAACCAATATATGAGAGGATGAGACTGTGAAACAGAGAACCAATATATGAGAGGATGAGACTGTGAATCAGAGAACCAATATATGAGAGGATGAGACTGTGAAACAGAGAACCAATATATGAGAGGATGAGACTGTGAATCAGAGACCCAATATATGAGAGGGTGAGACTGTGAATCAGAGAACCAATATATGAGAGGATCAGATTGTGAATCAGAGAACCAATATATGAGCGGATGAGACTGTGAATCAGAGAACTAAGATATGAGAGGATGAGACTATGAATCATAGAACCAATATATGAGAGGATGAGACTGTGAATCAGAGAACCAAGATATGAGCGGATGAGACTGTGAATCAGAGAACCAAGATATGAGAAGATGACACTATGAATCAGAGAACCAAGATATGAGAGGATGAGACTATGAATCAGAGAACTAATATACGAAAGGATGACACTGTGCATCAGAGAACCTATAAGAGGATGAGACTGTGAATCAGAGATCTAATATATGAGAGGATGAGACTGTGAATCAGAGAACCAATATATGAGAGGATGAGACTGTGAATCAGAGAACCAATATATGAGAGGATGAGACTGTGAATCAGAGAACCAATATATGAGCGGATGAGACTGTGAATCAGAGAACCAAGATATGAGAGGATGAGACTGTGAATCAGAGAACCAAGATATGAGCGGATGAGACGGTGAATCAGAGAACCAAGATATGAGAGGATGAGACTATGAATCAGAGAACCAAGATATGAGAGGATGAGACTATGAATCAGAGAACTAATATACGAAAGGATGACACTGTGCATCAGAGAACCTATAAGAGGATGAAACTGTGAATCAGAGATCTAATATATGAAAGGATGAGACTGTGCATCAGAGAACCAATATATGAGAGGATGAGACAGTGCATCAGAGAACCAATATATGAGAGGATGAGACTGTGCATCAGAGACCCAATATATGAGAGGATGAGACTGTGAATCAGAGAACCAATATATGAGAGGATGAGACTGTGAAACAGAGAACCAATGTATGAGAGGATGAGACTGCGAATCAGAGACCCAATATATGAGAGGGTGAGACTGTGAATCAGAGAACCAATATATGAGAGGATCAGATTGTGAATCAGAGAACCAATATATGAGCGGATGAGACTGTGAATCAGAGAACTAAGATATGAGAGGATGAGACTATGAATCAGAGAACCAATATATGAGAGGATGAGACTGTGAATCAGAGAACCAAGATATGAGCGGATGAGACTGTGAATCAGAGAACCAAGATATGAGAAGATGACACTATGAATCAGAGAACCAAGATATGAGAGGATGAGACTAATATACGAAAGGATGACACTGTGCATCAGAGAACCAATATATGAGAGGATGAGACTGTGAATCAGAGAACCAATATATGAGAGGATGAGACTGTGCATAAGAGAACCAATATTTGAGAGGATGAGACTGTGCATCAGAGAACCAATATATGAGAGAATGAGACTGTGCATCAGAGAACCAATATATGAGAGGATGAGACTGTGCATCAGAGAACCAATATATGAGAGGATGAGACTGTGCATCAGGGAACCAATATATGAGAGGATGAGACTGTGTAATGGTTTGAGAAATGTTTTCTCTAAACAAAGTCAACGAAATGCTTTAGTAAATTGAACGTCTTTGTGAATACCTACAATTAATGAAAACGTTATTTTTTTAAAATTATTTGTTTAGTAACTATTTTCAACAAAGTTCAATGATTTTTAAAGTAATTGGATGTTCAATTTTCTTTTCTCTTGAAACATTAGGTTGCAGGAACATAGCTAATGCTCACAAATATTCGTTGAAATTTGCTTTTGGGGTCTCATTTGAAAGGGCATGAGAAAACAGTTTCTGTAGTGTGTGTTCCAATGTTGGGGGAGGGGGAGCATTTTGTGTGTATGTGTGTGTCTGAGCGTTCATGTGTCTGTGTGTGTGTGTGTTTAAAAAAACAATACGATTTCCTGGATTTTTGGATTGAGACCGACACGGATTAGAACTCTTTAAAATGTGTTGATGTTCCAACACCGATCTTACGATTTCTTAAGTTGTTTTAGGGCGCCCTTGCTTGACTTAATGTATGAGGGCGCAGGAAAAGAGGAAGCATTCCATAGTTAATACAAGGAATTCCTTTAAATTTAAATAAATTTAAAATGACTCCTTCTCTTTTCTCTTCTTGTTAATTTTTATTATTTTATATTTATTTTTGACTGACACATGCCAGTAAAACTTCAACATTGTGAATTGGCCTACAGTTAGAACCCAGCTGGCAAAAGATGGCATTTAACAGGAAATCGATTGGACATTTGTATTTTTCATGTCTGAAGAAACGATGTCTTCCTTTAATATGGCCTAAACAGGATCAGGTCAAATGAGTGCAGGTCGTAGAGGTGGGAATCTAATTTCTCAAGCTGAATACAAGAGCTTGATCTGATATTCAAGTTTTGTTATTCTTAAATTGATTGGAAAATGATGGTGATAACTAAGTTTGCTAAGACGCCTAATTAAGTTTACATTTAGGGTTTCGTTAATGTAAAGATAAGAGTTTTAATAAGCCAAAATTTTTGGGTCATGATAAAGGTGATGATTAGAAATATAACCACTGGTTATCGAAGGAGAATTTATTGCTGTCACTTCAATTTTAACAAGATGTAACTTGATGCGAATTTCATCAGAGGAGGAAAGTTTAATATCAGTCAAATTTTAACTACGTACTTGTCAGTGAAAGATAATTTAATCCAGTGAATAATTTTTAATTAGAAATAAAATAGAATTTAATGCAGTCAATCGGATTTTAACTTTACAAGAATGAAAAAGAATTAAATCTTCTGCCTCATATTTTAACTACGTTTACTTTCTGTCAGAAAAGAAGTATTTCGAGGATGCAATCTTTATGGTCAATAAATATTTAAAAGTAGAACCTAGCTAGACCTAAGCCTAAACAATCAAATAAATTAAGCAAACACACTATTAAGTGTTTTATTTAAGATAGAAAAGGTTTTAAACAGTTATTGTACGGGTGCGAGGGGGGGGGGGGGGGGGGGGGGGGGGGGGGGGGGGGGGGGGGGGGGGGGGTGTAGGGTGGGGGTTTGGGGGTGGGGGGGGGGGGGTGTTGGGTGGTTTGTTGTGGTGTTGATGTGTGTGGGGAGAAGGTTGAGGTTTGGGGAAAAGGTTGTGAGGTTGGGGGTGGGGTGGGGAGGGGAGAAGGTTTGGTGGTGTGGGGGGCAAGGTTGGGGTGGTGGGGAGCCGTAGGCGGATATAGAGAAGTTAGAGGTATGGGGAGAACCTAGACATACAGACAGCCCCACGGAGTGTGGAACCAGGTAAAAGGAAATAAATCCTGACACGACCACGTGATTCCACCCACCCTACACCCCCACCATCAATCGAATACCCCCCAACCTCAACCATCTATCCCCACCCCGATCATCCTCGTGCCACCAAATTCAACCTTAGCTCCGCCGAAGAGCGCGTGCGGGGAACCTCACCCAAACACCTGAACCGTCACCCCAACCCTTAACCTCTCCACACATTTCACCTACTCCCCAAACCACAACCTATCACCACACACCTCAACCTTCTCCCAACACATTGAACCGTCTCACCCAAACCTTAACCTTCTCCACACATTTCAACCATTCTCCCCAAACCTCGAACCTTCTACTCACACACCTCAAACTTCTCCACACACCTCAACCTTCTCCCAACACCTGAACCGTTACATCCCCAAACTTTAACCTTCACCACATCATTCAACTGCCACCCTCTAAGCGACTCCTCAACAACAGTCTTCGCCATCACCGCGCACACCTCTCTTTATAATATATATGGGGGGGGGGGGGGGGGGGGGGGGGGGGGGGGGGGGGGGGGGGGGGGGGGGGGGGGGGATATATTATTAAAATTATACATATTAAGGAGCATATATCAGATAATGGAGAGCAACTATAAAATAAAGGCACAATAAACAACAACACGTTCAGCATCAGAGATAAGCCTAAAAACATTAATGTGACAAATTTAAGATTTAAGGAGAAAATATAACCCCGCACATATATCAGACGCAACCACACACACATCCTCATTCATGCGCTGCATATCGCATTAGCTAGCAGCCACATTCACTCATACTTCAGATCTCCCCACCTAAATCACTTGGCAGATCGAAGCTGGTAGTAGGACGTGGTAAGAATCAGGGCCGAAAACGTTCTTTGCAAAGGAATGACATTATCGATTTCGGGTGTCATTAAGTTTTTCCACCATTGTAGAAGTTAATGGATTCCGGTAAATTCATCTCCCTTCTTGTAACGCATGGGTAATTCACCGGCAGAAGAGCTGTCGACAGTTTTCTGTCTCTAGTTATAGTACTCGCGAGGGTGTACTGTCCATTAGGATGAAATTTTATTTGCTGTCAACTTGCGAGATTGTTGAACAATATGCTGGCAATTTACTTCCATACGCTTTTCATTTGGGTGTTTAGTGGATAAGTAAGCGTGAAGTGTTAGAACCATGGTAGCAAACTTTATCAACATTTTAGAAAATACGGCCGTACAGCCAAAAGTTTTTAAAACAAATTGTACTTATAGTCGCCCGGAAATTTATATTATCTGGCGCGATTTTTTATTATTGTTTTTTTACTTTTACGTACGCAGAGTAATTTGTAAATGATGGGTCGATAATCGTTACAAAAATAATTAAAATCTAATAAACAATTATTATTTTTAAGGATTGCAGAGTCGAGAGAGAAATTGGAATCGGGATAATTTCCCCAGTCCCTATATTGTCCCATAACGCCGGTATGAATTATCCATGGACAGGGGATAATCGGAAAAGATACAAACCATTTACCAATATGTTCACAATGGCAGAGTAAAATATGGATGTGAAAGAGACGTTTATAAGAACTGGGTGTGGCGTCACACTGTGAATAAAGAGAATATTGTGCACATAGATACTTCCTGTGTTCAAAGGTTCAAATCTTAGTGGAAACAATTATATAAATAGTTAATTTAGATTGGCATCCATGGTAGTTACTTGAAAGTCTCACGCGCCCGAGTGATATTTAACATGGTTTGAACTAGGAAATACACTTTAGAGAGAAGATAATGATATGTCATGGGACAAATCTGGTGAACTTTTTAAATACGAAGCAGAGGAGATTTGGGCTGCTATAACCCAGTAGAATAGGAGAGATTCGATGTATACAGCGAATGAGAGCGAGGAGGAGACAGATGAGTGTATTAGAATTCAACAAGAAACTGTAAGCGAGTGGATTTTAATTAACAGTTGTGCCATACAGTATCGTTTGCACTATGGAGTTCGGGAGCGAAATATGCGAGTGTATGTTTGGTAATTAGCAAAACTAACAAAGAGTGAGTCAAACTGAGATACTTTAGCAAGCCTAAAAATCAGATCTGTGCGTTGGAAGAAACTATCGATAGTGCAGAAAAAAGAGAGTGCGTGTAGCGCGTGTGCGCCCACAACAAAAGCTAGCGCGGATGCGGGAAAGCAGTAAAAAACGCCGCACGAGCGAACGTCAAGACCAATGAGGGCTGCGAATGAAAACAACTAGATGAAGCGAGTCTAGCATTGCGCCGCGCGAGTGTCGCGCTTTTGAAAGGCACAGACGAGCGTTTAGGTAGACGCATTTACAGATTCAGATGTGCACACGAATAAAAACATTAACAGATAAGGAGAGATGTTAAAGGATAAACATAAAAAGAGTCTCGCCGACGAGGCAGAGAAAATGGAGTAGTGATGCCTTGCGAATATATAGCGCGATCAGAGTATGATATGTTCGCGCGTAGGATGTGTGACGGAGACGCGCGAGCCTGTGTACGAGGAGGGCAGGTAATGAGGAGCGCTCTACGCATCGGAGCTGCTCTCGTCGGGCGCTACTCTCCGCGTTCAGATGGCGTGTTGCGAGTACAGAATAGGTTTAGATATGGTAGGTTATACATCAATTATCATGCGTGTAGACCGCGGAGATCATGAGAGTTATTGAGCGATAGGACGATGAGTAGAGTGTGTAGCGAAGGGCGGGTGCGGCGATATAAGATGGCGTTCTCTCAGACGCCTAGTATAGTCAGTGTATATATGTGAATTGGGATCTATTCGGGGCTCATCTGTGAGGGACGGAGAGTTTATTGGGTGCTGTAGTTTGTTGCATTGTGACAATTGGAGTCTCTACTCTAGAGATATGAGTTATTAGTCTGAGATGCACAATTGACATAGATTTCATCTCTTAGAGTGAGTGCGCGGCAGTGGAGTGTGTAGAGAGGGAGAGTGTTTCACATTACTAAAGATTAGGGCCTATGTGTTCAAGATAGGAGACCGCGTGTGTGCATATCTTGCACTTCATACGTCGTTATAGAGATTGATTATTGTCTAGACTAAGATTTGGGTGTGTGGTATATATAGCGGATATTGTGTCTAATCATGTGTGACGGAGCATCTCGCGACTGATATCTGCTGATTTCTGTTGTGTGTGACTACTCATTTGACACCAGTGATCTTATTACTAACATACTGGTGATGAGAGCTATGAGCGGGATCTCTCACAAGTGGGATGATGTGCATAGAGAGTGTGCATAGGTAAGAGGGAGATTATAGAGTAGAACAGATGCCATGACATAGCGCTGGTGTTGAATAGAGCTTCAGGAGACGAGCAATATCATGAGTCACAGAACAGTCGAGAGCCTCGTATGATAAGAGTACTACGCGTACCTGACGTGTGAGCGTATTGGTGATACGACTCGTATCTCTATTGTAGACATGATTACTATTCAGATACAATAGTATCTGTCTTTCAGAGTTCAGACATCTACGACTGACACATGATTAAAGCGATTTCAGAGTATTGCAGTGACAATTCTTCTGTGTGTGAGGAGAGAGCGACGAGTCGTCTTGGTCTAGCCGCGCGCGTGTTATTCTCACGGGTCCATGCTGTTAAGCAACAGACACGTATCTTACTAGAGCGAGGAAGACGTTATTCTCTATTGAGTTCAGAGAGCGGTTGTTATACTTAATATTACGTTAGACACAATCTATGATTTTAATAGCCCCGAGTACTCTCTAGAATCCACTCTCTTCATACTGACACATCAATAGTAAGTGAGCCTATTTTGCAATCAGATAGTCAAGCCTCAACGTCCGAGCTCATGGGTCTTTTACACGTACATGACACATTAAAGCATGTTGATATCACACAGCTATCACATTGTGCGCTAGACATAGATGGGTACGGAGATCAACATTTTCATAAGTACCATACAGTACACAATCAGGAAATAGATAGAGCAGTGAGAGCAGATTGGTGAGAGGGGTCTGATCATATATAAATATGGCTTGATAGGTATGATTATCATTGTTCTTCTAGTTGATTGAAGCTGAGAGCGCGGCGGCGTGGCAACGATAGTTATTTGTAGTCCTCTCTACAAGCGGACAATCCATTGAGAGTACTGCATTGCTATGTCAGGCTATACGATCACGTTTAATTAGATTGTACAGGCGCAAGGTATTGTATCATTCGCTAAGCGAGTATAGGACTCAGTTCGAGCATTAATATGTTGAACCGTGAGAGTGTCTCTTACTTCTATTCCTACGTCTTGACAGCTTATTGAGATCACGCATCATCTGCTACGAACATTCTATTTATATCTGCATTAAGCATGACAACACCGTAGCTCTATTCAATTGCTCACACGCTACTGACTATGTAGCGATGCTATGATAGTCACTATAATCTCTCTAACAGATCTCTCACACACACACTAACTCTGAAGAGAAACACCTACAATACTAGGTACAGTAACTTACTGGCGGCTTAGCAAACTTCTCATGTCACTACATCGACGCCTTCTTCGATACTCAATTCCATATGGCGAAAATCTTCAATTAGGACACACAATCAGCACTACTCATACTAGTAGAACGTCAATCATAGCGTCTCTATAGATCTCAATAGACGATGAGTATTAATGGTTTCTAGTTACAACACATCACAGACATCGAGCTAACTGAACTCAGATCTGGGGTTCTCCATCACACATTGGGGAGGTGTGTTACGATGTGGTTATTCAACGAAAAGTAGACTGAGAGACTCTCTCGCGTTTCAATCATGTGTACGATACAGGGTTATAGGCTATTATTAAAGGAAAGTTAATGAATGAGATACATATAAGGTCTCATGTAGAAGTGTCATAACAATAGTATACACCAATCAGTGTTCTGGCACCCACAGTTTCGTACTATTCTACGCGAGTAAGATGTCGCACATCTATCTGCAAATGGGTGGTTATGTAGCCAATTCACAATGTTGAAGTTTTATTACTGGCATGTGTCAGTCAAATATAAATATAAAATAATAAAAATTTATCAGACAGAGAACACAGAGAAGATCATTTTAAATTTATTTAAATTAAAGGAATTCCTTGTATTAACTATGGAATGCTTCCCTCTTTTTCCTGCCCCCAGAGACATTAAGTGGAGCATAGGGCGCCCTAAATACATCATGTAAGAAATCGTAGATCTGGTATTTGGAAACATCAACACATTTTAAAGAGTTCTATATCCGTGTCGGTACTCAATCCAAAATCCAGAAATCGTATTTTTTTTAAACAACACACACACACAGACACCATGAAACTCTCCAGACACACACATACCACCAAAATCGCGAGCGCGCGCGCGAGCGCCCCACAGTCTAGGGCGACACACACTACAGAAACTGTTTTCTCAGGCCCGGGGGGGGGGGGGGGGGGGGTGGGGGGGGGGGGGGGGGGGGGGGGGGGGGGGGGGGGGGGGGGGGGGGGGGGGGGGGGGGGGGGGGGGGGGGGGGGGGGGGGGGGGGGGGGGGGGGGGGGTGGGGGGGGGGGGGGTGGGGGGGGGGGGGGGGGGGGGGGGGGGGGGGGGGGGGGGGGGGGGGGGGGGGGGGGGGGGGGGGGGGGGGGGGGGGGGGGGGGGGGGGGGGGGGGGGGGGGGGGGGGGGGGGGGGGGGGGGGGGGGGGGGGGGGGGGGGGGGGGGGGGGGGGGGGGGGGGGGGGGGGGGGGGGGGGGGGGGGGGGGGGGGGGGGGGGGGGGGGGGGGGGGGGGGGGGGGGGGGGGGGGGTGGGGGGGGGGGGGGGGGGGGGGGGGGGGGGGGGGGGGGGGGGGGGGGGGGGGGGGGGGGGGGGGGGGGGGGGGGGGGGGGGGGGGGGGGGGGGGGGGGGGGGGGGGGGGGGGGGGGGGGGGGGGGGGGGGGGGGGGGGGGGGGGGGGGGGGGGGGGGGGGGGGGGGGGGGGGGGGGGGGGGGGGGGGGGGGGGGGGGGGGGGGGGGGGGGGGGGGGGGGGGGGGGGGGGGGGGGGGGGGGGGGGTGGGGGGGGGGGGGGGGGGGGGGGGGGGGGGGGGGGGGGGGGGGGGGGGGGGGGGGGGGGGGGGGGGGGGGGGGGGGGGGGGGGGGGGGGGGGGGGGGGGGGGGGGGGGGGGGGGGGGGGGGGGGGGGGGGGGGGGGGGGGGGGGGGGGGGGGGGGGGGGGGGGGGGGGGGGGGGGGGGGGGGGGGGGGGGGGGGGGGGGGGGGGGGGGGGGGGGGGGGGGGGGGGGGGGGGGGGGGGGGGGGGGGGGGGGGGGGGGGGGGGGGGGGGGGGGGGGGGGGGGGGGGGGGGGGGGGGGGGGGGGGGGGGGGGGGGGGGGGGGGGGGGGGGGGGGGGGGGGGGGGGGGGGGGGGGGGGGGGGGGGGGGGGGGGGGGGGGGGGGGGGGGGGGGGGGGGGGGGGGGGGGGGGGGGGGGGGGGGGGGGGGGGGGGGGGGGGGGGGGGGGGGGGGGGGGGGGGGGGGGGGGGGGGGGGGGGGGGGGGGGGGGGGGGGGGGTGGGGGGGGGGGGGGGGGGGGGGGGGGGGGGGGGGGGGGGGGGGGGGGGGGGGGGGGGGGGGGGGGGGGGGGGGGGGGGGGGGGGGGGGGGGGGGGGGGGGGGGGGGGGGGGGGGGGGGGGGGGGGGGGGGGGGGGGGGGGGGGGGGGGGGGGGGGGGGGGGGGGGGGGGGGGGGGGGGGGGGGGGGGGGGGGGGTGGGTGGGGGGGGGGGGGGGGGTGGGGGGGGGGGGGGGGGGGGGGGGGGGGGGGGGGGGGGGGGGGGGGGGGGGGGGGGGGGGGGGGGGGGGGGGGGGGGGGGGGGGGGGGGGGGGGGGGGGGGGGGGGGGGGGTGGGGGGGGGGGGGGGGGGGGGGGGGGGGGGGGGGGGGGGGGGGGGGGGGGGGGGGGGGGGGGGGTGGGGGGGGGGGGGGGGGGGGGGGGGGGGGGGGGGGGGGGGGGGGGGGGGGGGGGGGGGGGGGGGGGGGGGGGGGGGGGGGGGGGGGGGGGGGGGGGGGGGGGGGGGGGGGGGGGGGGGGGGGGGGGGGGGGGGGGGGGGGGGGGGGGGGGGGGGGGGGGGGGGGGGGTGGGGGGGGGGGGGGGGGGGGGGGGGGGGGGGGGGGGGGGGGGGGGGGGGGGGGGGGGGGGGGGGGGGGGGGGGGTGGGGGGGGGGGGGGGGGGGGGGGGGGGGGGGGGGGGGGGGGGGGGGGGGGGGGGGGGGGGGGGGGGGGGGGGTGGGGGGGGGGGGGGGGGGGGGGGGGGGGGGGGGGGGGGGGGGGGGGGGGGGGGGGGGGGGGGGGGGGGGGGTGGGGGGGGGGGGGGGGGGGGGGGGGGGGGGGGGGGGGGGGGGGGGGGGGGGGGGGGGGGGGGGGGGGGGGGGGGGGGGGGGGGGGGGGGGGGGGGGGGGGGGGGGGGGGGGGGGGGGGGGGGGGGGGGGGGGGGGGGGGGGGGGGGGGGGGGGGGGGGGGGGGGGGGGGGGGGGGGGGGGGGGGGGGGGGGGGGGGGGGGGGGGGGGGGGGGGTGGGGGGGGGGGGGGGGGGGGGGGGGGGGGGGGGGGGGGGGGGGGGGGGGGGGGGGGGGGGGGGGGGGGGGGGGGGGGGGGGGGGGGGGGGGGGGGGGGGGGGGGGGGGGGGGGGGGGGGGGGGGGGGGGGGGGGGGGGGGGGGGGGGGGGGGGGGGGGGGGGGGGGGGGGGGGGGGGGGGGGGGGGGGGGGGGGGGGGGGGGGGGGGGTGGGGGGGGGGGGGGGGGGGGGGGGGGGGGGGGGGGGGGGGGGGGGGGTGGGGGGGGGGGGGGGGGGGGGGGGGGGGGGGGGGGTGGGGGGGGGGGGGGGGGGGGGGGGGGGGGGGGGGGGGGGGGGGGGGGGGGGGGGGGGGGGGGGGGGGGGGGGGGGGGGGT